>DWJK01005095.1:0-11411 GCA_018248815.1 Croniades pieria auraria
TCGATCCTCGGCTCGTCGCATCCAACTGCTGCCAGCCACTTTGCGTATATCGTCACTCCACCTAGCTAGAGGGCGTCCTACGCTACGTTTGCCAAGACGCGGTCTCCACTCCAGAACACGTCTACTCCAAGGGTTATCGGTTCTGCGACACATGTGACCAGCCCACTGCCTCTTCAGCTTGCTAATCCTAAGGATTAATCTATTTGGGTCACCAAAATTTGAAATACTATGACTATTACGTATGTATTTATCGCTTTATAAGACTGGCGACTAGCGGTGTTTTCCTATTACATGTCAGAATTATTAGCTATGTAAGTTACGCAATTCTACGTAAATGATTCTTCAACCTTAGTCCTATTATAGGTTGCGGGTTCAATTTCTACTGAAGTCACACATTTGTGTGCGAAACAACAGCATTTGTTCTGTGTTTGCGCGTAGAATTATTTGTGCAAGTACAGTGTTCAGAACATGCTTATTAAAATTAAATATAACTTCTGTAACGGCGAAGGAAATATCCTGCGGGAACCTGCGCAACTTAAATTACTCCATAATACTCTCTAAGGCGTGTGAAGTTCAGTATCTCGCACTTGGTTAACGAGGCAGACGATGTCCTTAACGGTTTTTCCTACCGAGACCGGAGTCCAACAGTAGGGTGATAAAAAGAGTGAATGATATTAATGATTTCTATCATTTTTTTTTTCAATATGCATTAGCATAGTAATTTCGAAGAGTTGGAGATGAAATGAATAGGAGATTGGAGATGAAATGAAAATTGGAGTTGAAATGAACTGAACAAAATATATTTTTATTGCTTACACATATTTTAAAACACTATGTAAGGTAAAACTACCTGATACCCGCGACTGCCGTTTGTGTTGCTTAGTATATTAACAATGGATCATTGTATATTAACAATGGATCAGTGTATATTAACAATGGATCAGTGTATATTAACAATGGATCATTGTATAATAACAATGGATCATTGTATATTAACAATGGATCATTGTATATTAACAATTTATCGCAATATTTTTTTTGGATACCGACCAAGTGTCTAAGAAATAAAACTTAGGAGACTAAATTGAAGTCTATCCAGCAGTTTTTCCGTGCTTTAGTATTTTTTAAGTACTAGCAGTATTCGGTACACTATTGCAGCTCTCCACTGAGCTGTACAGGCTCGCCCCCTATTTTAGGGCGGTACTACACTTCTCTGCCTAGCCCTTCAGGGAAATACAGATGTGATGTCATGTCAATGGTTGTGTTCGTTCCTGAACCTGATGATTTTGTCTTCGACGGTGTGGATGGAGGCTAGGCAGCCTCGAGGGCTGTGGGTGGAGCAGCGCCAATACACCTTGCAAGCAGTTTTGTTCTTGATGCCGAAAGTATACCTTCCAACTTGGATCAATCTGGTGCCTTGACGCGAAAGAATATATTGAATATCAGAACCATCTGCAAAGTGACAGAATAAAAATAGGTATCAGAGAAGTATTGTGTGTTAATAGTCAATAGAAGGACTCAATAAAATAACCTGTAGCTCCCCGAAGAGCTAAGCAGACCAATATATTACACTCCCACGTTTTACCAATTACCTTTACCTCCTATTACGGGATAGGGGGTGAGCCTTTTGCCATACAGCGGGCACCATACCAGACTCCGAGCTACCCCTAGGAGATTTTAGCCCAATACTAGCCGCTTTAAAGGTCTGGAGTTCCAATCTTACGCTACTTCACAAAGTCCTTTGCGTTTTTAAAATATATATCGCCAGATGTAACAATGGTTGGAGGACACATTCCGAGAAAATCTTCGCGTCCGAGAATTCTCCCTATGTTTCGCTAAGAAGTGCTGGGAAGCGGTTTACGGAATACTAAAAACGGTTTTTTATCTGCTTTATAGATAGTATAACTATTAAACTTTTTTATATTTTGAAGAACATTGGCTGCAATGAATGACTGATAAAAATATTGACGATAATGATAAAATTGTATTTTTTTGTTATAACTGTTCAATTTTTATGTTACAAACTTCTCATCGAAATATAAAACGTAACATCACGCCTGCAATCCCCAGAGGAGTGTAGTACACTCCCATGTTTCACTTAATAATGTAAGTCCATTATATGACTATATATTTAAAAACAAACATTCAGAGCACATAAAAAAATATATTAACATAAATATATACATAACAATCAGAATCAAACGCCATCATGATTTTCTCAATTTCCACATGTCCTTCGACCCTTTTGTCGTTACACTGGACACGGGCAATCTGTGGTCGTGACTATCTCATTTTGACAGGAGATCCGAGTTCAAATATTATATAACATGTTTTATTAAATTTAATGATTGTGTTCCTGTCTAGCGGTTATAATTATATTCTCCACGGTGTAGATCACAGCCTTGCAGCCTCTGGAAAAGTGAGTGGAACAGACCCATCTCTGCTTCGGACCTGAACCGTACGCCTTCTTATTGTAGTAGGTGTAACCACCAATGTTCAGAAGAGTTTTTCCCTTACGCGATACCTGATAACAGCAATCTGAAATACCATTGAACTTTAAGTCGGTAAATATTTCACTAATCCCGTCGTTATTACTAGCCTTTACGTTATCCCGTTTGAAGAAGGTATAGGTTAAGAAAAGAGAATAAATAATGAATAAATATTAGTTGCGACTTTATTTGTCACATTTAACATATTGGTTGCGACTTTATTTGTCACATTTAACATATTAGTTGCGACTTTATTTGTCTCATTTAACATATTGGTTGCGACTTTGTTTGTCACATTCAAGATATTGGTTGCGACTTTATCCGTCACATTTAACATATTGGTTGCGACTTTATTTGTCATATTTAACAATTAATTACCACTATTTTTGTCACATTTAACATATTGGTTGCGACTTCATTTGTCACAATTAATACATTGGTTATATTACGTATTTGTCACGTTTAACATATTGGTTGCAGTTATATTTATCTTATTTAACATGTTGCTGCCGACATTAAGCAGTGATAGTGGTTAACAATTCAGCCTCTCACTTCGGCGCTGCTGGGTTCAAATCCACGGCGCGCACCTCTTCACAAAAGTGCGTTTTTAGTTTAAATACCACTTGTTAACGGTGAAGGAAAACATCGTGAGCAAACCTGCACACCTTAGAAATTATAAAAAAAAGTTCTAAGGTGTGTGAATTTCGTCAAACCGCACTAGGCCAGCGTGGCCGACTAATGGCTTTAACCCTCTCAATATGAGAGGAGACTATTCCAACAATGAAATGACAAATGGGTCGATTTTTTTTTTTCTGACATTTTTTCTCTATGACATACTATCTATGTAACATAAAGAGCAGTGAAATTCACTTTACCACTTTCTCCAAAACGGATCGAAGGAGATGTGTATGACTTAGTGACCGACTTGTACATTAAAATTTTTCTAACGACCCTGAACTCCGATAACAATTAATTAATAAGTAACTACAATGAAATGAATGAAAACAGATTATAAAATCTAATTTACGATAAATTTAAATACTTTTAAATAATGCCAATAGGCGCCAACTATGGTTCCATTTGATCCAGTCCTGAATGTTGTTTTACTAACAGTTTTCTTGCAATTATTAAACGTATCTGAAGTAAATCTTTTAATAAATATATAACTTTGATTCCATTACTGTCGCAGGCACTATTAATTATTCACATAATATTATTCAACGTATGTACATATGTATATATGTACTTATACATCTTGTTATACATGTGGTATATTATCTAGTAGTTATACATATATATAACATCATAATAAATTTTATGACAAGCCAAATTTATTTTTTCACGACGATCGTAATAACAGTGTTATTATCTAAATTACATAGAAGTTCTCAGTTCACAGAAATATTACAAGAGATAAAAAATATTAAATAACTTTGATATAATCAATACAACGAAGCAACAAGGTATTGATTTTGATATTAAAATAAAAATAAATCTTATATATACACGATGAAATACCTGTTGGAGAATACTTGCCACCTGCATGGTATAATCCCGAGAGAGTCCCATATTACTTTAACCATGGTAAAATGTTTGAAATTAGATATAAAGTCAACATAACGTACAAAAGCAGCTGAGACCTAGTGGCTTACAATTCAGTCTAGGGTTCTGGATTTTAAAAAAATGACCGTTTTAAAAATTTAAATGTCACTTGGTATAACAGCAATGGAAATCATGGCTTGGATACCCATACGTTCTATTTGTCTTTGTAAGACGTTTGAATTCTGTTAATCCACACTGGGCCAGCGTGGCAGACTATGGCCTTAACCCCTCTCATTCTGAGAGGAGACTTGACATAGGGAGATGATCAAAGGAATGATAATAATGATAAAACTACCGCGACTAGTTTTTAATTTACTTATCGCGAAATGACAAGGCATTTTGAGAGGAGATTCATCCACGGGCCTCAGTTGGATATCCAATAGTGGAATCATAAAGATGGACACAGACGGTGGTTATGTATAATATACATTTGCAGTCATAATCTGCACAATTCTGTCTTGCTATAACGAAATATATCTTGCTATATCTTTTTACGTATTTTGAAGATAAAAGAAAGACCTGAAGATCGTGCTTAATGGCGTGCTATTGGAGAGGCCTATGTCCAGCATTGGACGGGAATAGACTGATGATAGTGATGATGATGTAGAAAGCGATACATATCGTAATCACCTGGGTCGTCACATGCGGTGCTGTAGGAATTTGCCAGTAATGTATCACAATACGGTTTGCTGTCTGTGACATTTAAAAGGGCCGATGATAAAATGATAAAATCAGTCTTCGTCTCTATAACTACGAGGATGGTTATGTTTGTTGTCGCACATAACAACATTCTTCTCAACTGTGTACACTTTAGCGGTGCACCCGAAGTACTTTCGTATGGAACACAGCCACCTGGTCTTGTTGGTCGACCTTCTTTTGTCCTTCACCTGGGTGAATCTGTAGCCGTCTACGGAAACCATCGTGTTCCCTCTGCTGGACGTTACGAATTTCACTGAAAATAAAATTCACTTTCAAAACATAATATTTACGTAGCTGTAATTTTTATTTTACTTTATTATGTCGTTAAATTCTAAGTTGTGCAGGTTTCATCGCGATGTTTTCCTTCACCTTTAGCAAGTGATATTTAAATTTAAAACTTTAAATTTTAATAAAAAATAAAAATAAAAAAAAATTCTATGGTGTGTGAAGTCCGCCAACCCGCACTTGGCCAGCGTGGCGGACTATGGTCTTAACCCTCTCAATATGAGAGGAGACCCATATTCCAACAGTGGAATGTTAATGGGTCGATTATTATTATCATTTTATTATAATTATATGCAGTTATGGCAGTAATGACAGCAGTGATAGCCTAGTGGTTAAGAATTCAGCTTCTCACTCTGGGTGTGCTGGGTTCAAATAAATGGCGCGCACCCTCTTTACAAAAGTGCGTTTTAAATTTAAATATCACTTGCTAAGGGCGAAGGAAAACATCGTGAGGAAACCTGCATACCTTATGATTCATAAAAAAAAATTCTAACGTGTGTAAAGTCTGCCAACCCGTACTTGGCCAGGCTGATAGACTACGGCCTTAACCCTCTAAATATCTAAGGATACATTTATCATTCCAACAGTGGAAGGGTAAATGGGTCGATTATTACTTTATTTTTATTATATGGGGTGGGCATATTGCCATACACCGAGAAAAACATCCAGACTCTGAGCCACTGCTAAAAATTTCAAGTTAAAAAAGACCGTAAGACCCAACCTCAGGATCGAATCCAAGACCTCTCTATCAATAGTCGCGCTTGCAACGCTCGACCAACGAAGCATTCGAATTGCAAATGATATTTTATAAATGTTATCACTAAAATTATTATTATTGAGGAAGCACGTCATCGCGCCTATCCTAAGAAACCTGCAGGTTACATAAAGCATTATAATAATAGTCATTACTATAACGGAGATAGACAAACGGATAATTGGAAAATACACTAACATACACGCAGTTCCACATAAAGAAACGCAATAAAATTCCTAATATAAGGTCTATCGGGATGAAACAGGCGACCGCAATAGGTTACCATCCGAGCCGTCCCCGAACGGCCATTTTATTTGAACACCCCAAAATTGTCACCTCAACGCCGTCTTCATTTACCACAAACAAGATCGCCGTTACCCACATAAATTGCTGAATTTATTTTGGCAGATTCCCTTTAGGTGCACTATTCCTCAGGCTTTGTTAAGATTCTAAGAGGAACTTCAAGCTGCTATTTTCTGCGCCTAAAATTACCTTTATTCAAAGAAAATTCTTATTCATTCCGAATTACTGCGAAAGGATTGGAATGGAATTAGTTAGATAGGTTTTGATCGAATACCTAAATTGATAATCTTTTTTTATTTACTAGCCAAATGAATTTCCGTCAACTTTATTGTCCAGAGAAACTTGTGTAAATAATTTAAAAACAATATATAATGTACATAACGACAGTATGTTGCAACAATACAGTTATTTATTAATCATCTTTATAATTAGTAAATTAATTATTAATATAAGCGATCTTTTATGTTTAGTTCGTGAAACGACCAGAAAGTTAAATAAATTAATATAATTTATAAATACTATTGATCTTAAAAATAATTCCACGAAAAGCCAAATCTAATTAATCAAAGCAAGACTTACATTCGGCAGTTGTACTTATTAGTCGGTGAACCGGCGGAAAGACTTTTATCAAACCAAGGGTCGGTACTAAATCGAAGTGTCAGCTACACTGCCCTTGTACTTGACAATAAAAGGAAATATACAGTCTTTTTGTTTTATTCGGTAGAGCCCTACATGTCAAAAAAATACACTATTTATTTATGTAGAGTTCCGTACTATGTATACACTATACAGTCTTACAGCTTCGAAGTATATTTAACAGGCAATTTTACATAGAGTATCTTTAATTTTTTTTATTACGCCAGTTAGGAAACATGCGGCAAATGACAAATAACAAATGATTTTAAATTTAAAGTAATTTTAAATATACCAATAAAAGGTCACTCATAAATGTAAAACAATATTATCAGTGTCTTTTTCTTCCGTGACTTTTCTGCATATCTTTTGTGGGATTTCTTCTTTCGTCTCATTCTTTATAATATAACGGTGCTGGGCTAGTCGTTGTCAAGCTTAGTTACGTCACCAAGATACAGATAGCAAAATAACCACCGCAAAAAAACACCCTCGCATAAAAATGCAAAACGAAAGCGAGGTAAAAAATAAAACAAATAGGCCACGATAAGCACGACATCGGTTACTCTATTTTATGGGACGACAGGTCAGACCGATCCATATCGTTTATAAAGCAAAGATAGACCAACTAGTGACAACTAAAATACTATGAAATTGTTTTCCGTACCGATGGTTACCTAAAAACAGTAACAGTTGTACGAGTGGGATCGAGCTGGCAGCGCTCCAATTGTTAAACTACCTATAATTATGTATGTTAATATGTGCGAGGTGGTTCAGATAGCGTCTAACGACTTCCTTCGATAAAAATAAAGTTGCGTTGAAATTTCAGTTCCGTAGTTGCAAGTTTATTGCCGAATTGCGTGTGGGGCGTGCAATCAAGAGTTCGCCATCGCCCTTCATATAGACATTGATTTAATTTACATTGGAATTTGATGAACAGTACGATACAGGGCCATCTTGTTCAGGGTTCAACGATGTCTATTACATGACTGTTATAATAATATCTTCATACTTTTTTATTGCGATATTCGTACTGCGTTAGACAGTTATGTCCTGCGTTTACTAAGGATATTACTTTAACACGTTCATATACATATGTCAATATTTTAGGGTTATGAGTTCACAATAGATGCAATAATGAGCCGTCTTTTAAATTTAATCATGTACCTAAGTGATTCATCTCATTAAATAAAAGCGTATTAAAAATACACGAAGTAAACAGAGAATAATCTTAATTTTATTCAAGAACACATTGTAATCGCATATGCACCTAAATTAATTAAATCAGTAATCAAATATCAAATCATCAATCACATATCAAAAACGTATTTAAATCATTCATTTAGTAGCAAAGATTTTTCTTCACTCGTCATGTCTGTGCGTAAAACGAAGCGCAGTATTGCGTATAAATTGTCACTTTAACTGCACACGGGCCTCGTTTCACATCAGGACGCTAAATGTGGTTGACGCATAAGTCGTTCGCCACAGTAATGAGACATCGGCTTGAGTTAAACTGCTACAGTAAGATCGATTACAGTCAGCCAATAAGTATAGATAATATATGTGGTAGTTTAAATATTCCTAATCGTGGTTCCTACACCATAAGATAGGAAGTAATTGAAATGATGATGATGATAATCATTGAATAATTACTATATCTGGGTAATGTTATTATCATATCATACGGGATAGGCAGACAGCACCGATTGTCAAATATATCTGTCCTTGCAGTCCTGACGTCCTTCTACATAGATTCATCAATATTTTTATATGCGAACGCCGTTTCCTGGGATTTCTATCTGGACTAAGTATGAAGCTATTTATTGGTAAATTTGAAGTTATAGCGACGCAAGACAGAAGGACACTTCAATTCCATCCAATGTGAATAGTGCCAGCAGCTGAGACTGATTGCTTTCTGATCAGGAGGATTTAGAACATATTATGTTGACTTCGATTTATCTCTGAAATTGTTTCCATTTGCGAATATCTACACTCCTAAGGCAAGGGGTAACAGAATGCTCCCACTCGATTTTCTCTAGCGCTGACAAGCGCGAATTGTTCCTGTGATACTGAGAATTGTCTTGTTTAACTGATGTATCTTTGTATTCAGCAATTATGATGACGATGTTGGCAAATTGATGGTAGAATATTTGTTCCTGTCACTTATTGGAAATTGTAATACACCAGTTACAGTTCGCGTGTTCTTCTTAATTCATTGATGATAGCTTGATATGTATTGATGCGATCTAGTCGGGCTATTCCGAAAAACGTACGTGAGTTACGCCGGTACATATACATATAATCATGTGTATAAACACTCACGAGACGTTTAATAACCCTAGCCTTTTTCTACATAAAAAAATTAGTAAAGTACTCATTGTTGTTGTGGAGTACAATAGCATAAAGTGCCTTTGCACTGTACTGCCATCGAAATTGCAATATATTATTTAACAGAAGTTTTTATACAAATGTCATACATGAGCCATAAGTGACCAATACCTGCATGCGGCAATAGAGTGATGAAACTAAGAACGTCAGGTACAATTCTTCTCTAAGAAGCGAGTCAGGTAATTAGGAATAGGTGTATTTGGTTCTTGAATAATATGATCATTAATATAGGTTATAAAATCTGTACACGTGCACCAATAGTTTTATTTATAAAGTACGTTGCAAATAGTTAAGGAGTATGTGTTGTGAACATTGCTCGTTTCACTGAGTAAGGAGAGTGTAGTTCCCACAAAGCAGAAGGAATTGAATTTGTTTTGGCACAAAGAAGTCACTCCAAGTACACTATGTTAAGTAGCACTTGAACTGGTAAGGAATGTCATTTTTCTGTAGTGCGTACCGAAAATGGTCCGGTTATTGCTTGCAGATTTTCCTGCGAAACCTATTTCGTGAACCCACCTGTTCAGATCGTTACAGACGCAATGTTCTTTTTTTAAATATAACTTAAATGAAATGCAATATAGTCTTGATTAAATACGCTTTTTCGTTCTTAAGGTTTATGATGTATGAACCATTGATATATCATGACTTAAATGCATACTAAATACAAAGCTATACAAAAGAAACATATATATAATACAAACTCAGCTTAGCAATAACATGACCATATATGATTAGTTCTCAGATACTATGATTATTATTAAATTATTCTCTGTTGCAATACCGAAATATTCATTGTTGAATGTACTTCATTTAAGTTATAATATATTTGTAATGAAATGGAGTTAGTCACAAATTTCATTTCATTTGCCACCAACAAATGACGTACAATTTCCTTTATAATGATACTATAATACTATTCGATGAAACACAGAAGCAGCTGCAATATGACCCCTGCAACTTAACAATATGACCCCTATGCGCCTGTACCTAGACAGAGGTCTAAGTTTGAGGTGATATTGTGAAAGTTATTATTGGATAAACTTCAAAGCAATGGGTTATTAAATCCTCGTAACCGTTTCCGAGTTTTATTATTACGAAACTTTGACTCGACTCCCAGACCTTCCACTTTCAGAGCGCAAGTCCGCAAACTCATATAAAATGCACCTGAATAATTATTAGCGCGAGTTTATTACTAAACCATGGAATAGTTTCTTGTCAATGTCTCACTAATGGGAACGACAGCTGAAGGACAAATATTTTTATACTTGTTAATTTAGGATTCACGCTAATAAACAATATTTAATAGCTAGATTTGGTCCAAAACAATAAAAATACAAATAAATGTGTAATATCTGAATAGTAACAACTGTTTGAATTGTAATAACTGTAAATTTGTAATACCTAATTGAATTATAATATGTTAATTTACTGTTATATAACAGTAAATAACAATTCCATTTGCGTCTTCCACATTTTTTCACTGTTATTGTCGACTGCCTCATCTGTCAAGCATTTGGTGGCTGGTGACATATGTTTAGTAGTACGAAATGGTGAAGAAATGTATAATGAAAAGTAATTCTTAAAATAAACGCCATTATGGATATCAGTTAGATTATAGGTACTATTTGCTTTACCAAAATATTTAAATAAATTAGTATAATTTTTACGATGATCATATATTGACAATTGACATGTTATGCCACCTGCTGTTTACAAACATCTTTTATATTTAAAGACTCGTGGGAACCTGTATCAGCCATGGTTATTTACTGGGCGCGTAGGTGGAGGATAAGATAAATGTCCGGAATCGAGTATAAAGTCACTTTACTTTCTTAATTAATTCACAATTAGCATTAAGTAGCGTCTGATTACGCGCCACTAGAGCGATCCGTCAGAACTGCGGTGCGCACGTGATGGCGTATCTTTCGAAATTCCCGCCAACGTCGCCGCCACACCACAGACGTGACGTTCAGCAAGACAATGACAACTGTCAAAATCTAGTTCCGGCGTATTCTGCCAATGATATTTCGAATGCGCCGTCATATTGTTATGCTGTCATATTTATGTTGGTATTCTTTCCTCAATATTTTAATTTACATTGCTATTTTACTTTTGTTTTTTTTTTGTTCTCTTGATATATTTGACTTTTTAAGTACTACTATTTTTGTGTTTGCTTGATGTATCGTTTTGTTAGTATTGTACAAATTTGTAATACCAATCATGTGTTACTTCAAACTGTGAAGTCACCTAATGTATTGATG
>DWJK01005096.1:0-11411 GCA_018248815.1 Croniades pieria auraria
CGCGCACCTCTTTACAAAAGTGCGTTTTAAGTTTAAATATCACTTGCTAACGGTGAAGGAAAACGTCGTGAGGAAACTTGCTCACATTAGAATTTATAAAAAAAAAATCTAAGGTGTGTGAAGTCCACTAATCCGCATTTGGCCAGCGTGGCAGACTAATGGCCTTAACCCTGTCAATATGAAGTGGGGAGACCCATATTCCAACAGTGGAATGACAAATGGGTCGATTATTCTTATTTTATTAATCTCTTACAGCATAATGCAGAATTTTCGGATATGCTGATTTCCTTGTCTATTACCACCCTTACAATTAATGATTTTTTATTGTTAAAATGTCAATCATCGTCATTAATCCTTTCATCGTTCAATAATGAACACAGTTGCGGTTGGTAGAAATAAATTCTTAAAATTGAAGATGTGGATCCTGAATTCGAAGCCCAACATCGAAGAGAAAGACAATTATAAACCAGTTTTGTTACTGGTTTATCTCTGAACAATACACAACTCTTGCGAGCTCTCCAGAACTCCTTACATACAAAAGATCGTCAAAGAGGCTGCTTCCATAGTTTAAATGTCCATGGCAAGAACTCGTTTTAAAAGACGCAGACTGCAAAGAATCCATTGATGATACTTTCCTCGACATCGTTTCATCGTCGTCATCAGCCTATCTCAGTTCACTGCTGGACATAGGCCTTCCCCAATGAGTGCCATCTCGCCCTGTCCTCGGCTTGTCGCATGCAGCATCTCCCTGCAGCCTTTCGCAGATCGTCATCCCACCGGGCCGGACGGCGTCCTACACTACGTTTGCCGAGTCGCGGTCTCCACTCTAGAACACGCCTACTACACCGGTTGTCGGTTCTTCGACAAATATGCCCAGCTCATTCCCACTTCAGCAAACTAATCTTTTGAGCGACATCGTTTAGTACGACTAAAAAAGAGATGGAGATACCACAATGTTGAAAATTCATCAGAACACTGACTATTGTAAGTACCAATAGGACAACACTCCTACCGGGACTGAAGCAATTTTCAAATATGGAAACATCGGCACGTCGGTGGAAGACATCAAATCAAATTTGCTGGTATATCGAGACGCCCGTCACTATAAGCAGTTTTCTTTTCTTATATATGTTTAGCCAGGCAAACAGACAGAAAGGCCACCTGATGGTCACCATCGCCTATGAACATTTGCAACACCCAGAAGCTTTGAAGAAGAGCTCTCGCTACGCCTTTCTTATAACGCTCCATGTCCTCCTTCCGAGAATATCTCAAAAGAAAATCAATCCACATTTTAGACGAGTACAGTAAAAACGCGTGCAAAACGAATCGTGAAGGAACACCCCGAGCTGGTGGCTAACTTAAATTTACTTAATAGACCACATTTTAATCAATATATTTACTCCCAGGATAACACAGTAGGTACTGTCTTCAGTGGTAAGCTCGGTTCATTGGAGCTTAGGCTCTATGACAAATGGTTTTTAACGGTAAACACGTAAACTTATATCTTGCTAGGTGCAGTCGACCTCAAACCGAGATTAGTTCTAGAAATTACAGGACTTGAAACTCAAGTTGGGGTTCTTTTTCTTCTACAACTGCACGAGAAGCACCTGACCAGCTTGTGTATTACGCGCCCTCAGTACTATTTTGTTTACAGCAATCTATTTCGGTGGAAAGCAGAATATGTCAAGAATATTCAGGATTAACAGTGCAGGTGATAAGACAGGGGCCCGAGGAACACTAGCGTTAAGAACCTTCACACCTGATACGATGTTAACAGCTCGCTCGAATATACTACGGCAACCTACTAAATAAATCTTTAAATAGTTAATTGGGAACTTTGATAAAAAAGTCCTGTATTGGACCAGAATAAAGACCTTTGCAGTGTCATGCTTCCATTCATTTAATGTTTCTCTGATGAGTGAATGATGTAGTTTCAAGCGATCCAAAGGCGCACTTATAGATATTGATACTCATTTATAGATCCAAATTAAAATAGAAATGATAAGAAAATCTCTTAGCAAATCCTACCATTTAAATGTTCTAATGATTCCAATCTACTACCCCCGGCTTAACGGTCAAGTTCACTGGCAACTAAACCATTGGAACAGTCATGGGCCAATATGATATTAGAGACAAATTAAACGTTCTCCTTATCAAGTTTATGGAACACAACAAGCAATGACAAAGATTAGCCATTTCTCCCTCACTCTGTATTCATTCTTGTATTTCCTGTGACCCTAATTTTTTTACCTTTACGCTACTGGCATGTGTCCCTCAATCTCAGCCACTAAGAAACTTTATCATAAGTGAATTTTTACACTAACGGGTTTCATTATCAAAACCTGTATGAAAAACGTAAAAAAAAAACGTATCATCACGCCTGAAATCCCCGAAAGGGTAGACAGACGAGTGTAATACACTCCCACGTTTCACCAGTTACGTTCACGTCCCGTGGAATAGGTGGTGTGCCGATTGCCATACACCGGGCACGGATCTAAATTAGAAAAATCCAATAGTACCCAACCCAGGATTTGAATCCAGGACCTCCCGATCGGAAGTTGCGCTTGCAACCTCTCGACCAACGAGGCATTCAAAGCTGTATAAGCATAGTGATTTATAATTCAGTCGAACAGTACGAGGTTCGCGGTTCAAATGCTGGCGCGCACCTCTTTACAAAAATGTCAATTTTACGATGAATATCGCCTGCTACAGCAGTGGTGGACAAAAATAACGTGTGAAAAACCGCATTCCTTAGAGTTATCCCTAATGGTCCGAAAGGCGTGAGAAGTGTCTAGCAGTCTATGGCTTTAATCCTTCTAATTCTGCATGGGATTCTATGTCCAACAGTGTAATGATAAGAGGATTGATGATGATGATATTGCCATAGCTACGATGCTCCTTTAATTAATACATCACCATCATCACAATCAGTCTAAGTTCATTGCTGGACATAGAACTTCCTTGGCGGGTTTTTGCCTATAACCCCCAAACTAGGCAAGCGTTTCCGGGATCGCAGCACACAGTTTCCCACCCAGAGCTGGAAGCTGTGCCTAGGCAGGCTGCACTATACCATGATCAGCCAACGCCATGTTTAGTCACCTCTTGCGACTTTCTGGTACCCCGGTACTTATTAGTTAATTAGAGGTAAGGATACAGATATATGGGATTGGGTGCTTTCTGCCTGCGCCATATGGGACCTAGTGTGACAGTATAGTATTAATAATGGAGTAATAATAATAGCCATATCAGTGGTTTTAGCTACCACTGAGCGCTACCAGTCAGGCGGCTAGAAATAAGAAATTCAAATTCACAATACCCAAGGTATTATCTTCGACATTTATGGCCAACTGCAATCTCGGCAGATATCTTTTTATCTAAAGTATATTTGCATGACAACTAATGAGCATTTAAGAATTACTGTTTACTTATTATTATACATATTACTCACTAGACTGCAAGCGCAATAGTAAAAGAATGGGAATCATTAGTGTTGGACTGCAGAACATCGCTTAAACCCCATCTGTGTTTTTTTTTTAATTTTATTCTGAGGACATTTCCTTGTGTTACTGATCACTAGAAAATAATTAACGACAGAACTACTGTAAGATTATGAAAACAAGTTTCTAATTATTAAATTCATTGACCAATATTTATCATTAAGCTGCTATTTCTATCATTTAATGAATATTTCTTTATTGTCAAGACACAAAGAATATTTACATGTTGACTGTACATATTTATTTATGTATGTATGTGTGTGTGTACACATTAAAAAGAATGACTAAGTTGTAACATGTATTAATTAATGATACAAACTCACCAATCGAAGGCATTATAATGGTAGTAACATAGGCCAAGCCCGTACAAGAAGAGTGGATCTTTCCAGTTGTCTTGCTCTAACGCATAGAACTTTTGATATGCTGACATTGCTGTGAAAAAGAAGAAAAGAGCAGTTAGAACAAAAGTAGCAAAAAATGTGGGGAATTTATAAGAAAACTTCTTAAAACAAAAGTGTGTTGTTATGATCACAGCATTTATTTTAGTGTTCATAGTATAACATGTAATCACATCATTCAGTCATCAGGATATCTCAGTCCACTACTGGACATAGGCCACCTCTAATGAAATGTAACTGAATAAATTATTATGAACATAGTAGATAAAAAGTAGCAACCATGGCTAATGTGACATTGCAACAACTTATCAATATACATATATTGAAATTTTACAGTTTCAATTTTCTTTTAGACAATTTTAAACAATAATTGTAACATTTAGTAAAAGTTGTATATCAAAGTTGGTCATTTCAAAAGTCAAACAATGTATTTAAAATCTACCTTTGGCATAATCCTCAAGCAACAGATGAAAGTGTCCTAATTTACAATATGTTTTGGGATCAATGCAGATGTCCCGTCTAGCACCTGGAGAACAAGCCCGTTCTTCTTCCTGGAGGAGAGGAAATAAATTCAATTTCTCCTTATATTGGTATTATCATATAATGTGAATTTGCTGAAAAAAACCAAAGCTCATCTATCTTGAATAAATTAATGATAGGGGAGCCAGGAATCTCCCAAACCTAATAATTAGTGGATAATAATCATGATGAATGCCTTGTTGGTAGATTGCGAACATGACTGCTGACTGAGAGGTACTGGATTCAACCACCCAAATAGGTATTGTTAGGTTGTTCAAACTTGAAATTCTTGACAGTGGCTTTGAGTCTTTATTTGTACCTTACTTTGTGCCTCTCTCAGATACACTTATGACAATAGATTGATCCCCTATTCTATGGTTGGAAGATCTAACAGCATAGGTGAATGGTGGCAGTGTACTATACTCCTCTCCATACCTCTTCGGGGAAAAATAGAAATTATGTTATTGTATATTTGTAAATATATCATCACACCAAGCTGCTTACGGGGTTGGTAAAGATCAACTAAGGCCAAATATATCCTTACAGACGTGACACATTTTTTTCACAGTTGTTACTTTTCATACACACAGGTCAGTGTTCTGCCACATCATCAGGCAGTGTCTGTATTGTCAGGTCAAAACAAGTGAGTCTCTTCTATCAAAATTTGAAAATTTTTCCCTTATATATAACTCATTATACCATATTTATATAAACCATGACTACCTTAACTTGCACCAGCATTCCTTCCAAGTATTTAACAGCTTTAAGCACCAGTGCACGGGTCCTGCCATGTTCAGTGCCTCGTAGCTTCAGGAAACCAAACTGGCGACTGGAATAGATTAAGGATTTTTTTTGGAAAATGTAATCTAATATCTATATATGTGAGCTAACACTGTTTTATACACTTCTCATTATTTCTCATTTCTCAGAATTGATTGACAAAGGCATATTTTTATAGGTAACTATATCATTCTAATGCATGACTATTACACCCTGATACTAGCATCCTTGATATAGTGGGTGTCATTGACATTTATTAAGACGCAAATACACATTAAAGTTAACGAACAGGTATGAAGATTTATTTATTTATAGATATAGATAGATAGATATATTATCATCAACTAGAATTTAAGACTTAATAGAGATTAAATAGGATAATCTAATTGAAAACTAATTGCAATTCTACAAGATGATGTTGGCAATTAATAGATATCTCCCATTTAGAGTACTCTTCAGGTCTACAGGTCGTTAACAGTTAAAATCTCGCAGTGGTTCATACTATCATAGAACCTGACTAGACTTTTGCCATTCCTGCTAAGGTAACATACTTATATTTAGAGTAATTCATTACAATGTTTAAGAACCTTAATAAATAGGCATTGTTAGTCACTTTACGATATTTTGAATTGTAGTCTCAAAGTTACAAGGGTAACATAAAACAAGTTAGTTAACTTTGATCGTGTATTAAAAATTGAGCTAATGTATTGTTCGCGCTGGTTGATAGCACGACTCTTTTAAAATATGAACATAAACCTTAAAATTCCCCCCATAATTAATTGTACTTATATAAAAATACAATAACATTACATTAGCTTCAAATTACCTGTCGAGCTCTGATAGAACTTGTAACTCTTGAGAGGTTAAATGTAACTCTTCCTTCTCATCCATTTTAATAAAGCACTCTTATAAGCTAGACAGAAGCACAGTTACTACGAATTTAGCATTGTTTGTCGCAAAAGATTACTTAAAATTCATAAACACGTAATAAATAATCGTCTGGAATAAAACCGACATCAACCATAGACAACACGGTAAAGTTTTTTTGGTTCTTCTTCGGTTCTAATAGATGACATATGTGTGGATTTCGATTTATCAGCTTATTATAATATATATAATATTTTATAAATTTGCAGGGTCGGGGGCTTTTTACATTCTTTTATTTCAAATTTTTAAAGCCTTCCTTCTTTGTTTTTATTTTGTTTTATTCAATTTATAGTTATTAATTTTTACATTTGCGGAAAACAATAGGAACATTCATTACAATCACCTATGTTCATATCGCCATTGTTGTAGACTCTTTGAATTGCTATATTTAGACTCGTGTAAATATTCTAATATTATAAGGCATTACAACATCGACTATTTACTGTCGAAAGCGTGAATCGATAAAATAACATTATTTCCTGCATTTATTGTTCAATATTTGAGTTACCTTATAAATCATTATAGTATAAATAAGCACGAAAATAGTAAAGAACATACATAAATGATGCATAATATCATAATGATGAATATTATTACTATACACATGATTTTTTCATTTAGCAGCATCCATTCGTTTTTATATCCGCTAATACCCTTATTCGTTCCATTCGTTCACATAGTGAAGATAATTATTATCTGTGATTGTGTCCGGCGGTCTTTGGATTATGAATAGCAGAGCGCGCTGCGTCATAAAATAGTATAGCTGACGTGTAGTGTCGTATTTCGTATTTCAATTACAACGCCGTTGAGATTGGTATTGTTAATAATTTCAATATTATAATCTCCTAATCGATTAATTTTATATAACAGTGAGCTTTAAATATTGGCAGTAAATTTTGCATTACTATCAGTTTACATTCAAATAAAAATAGTGAAAAATCAATTTATACAATGAGTTACCGGGATACCGTAAGTATTTAACATTTTTTTGTTATTACTTATAACATTAAAAGATTAAAGTTTAAAATATATTATATGCCGCGACATACGAAAATAGAACATCGTAACCAAGACCTATTTTCGCAGTATAGCAGTCATATAAATTCAAGGTCGATTCCGTAACCCATTTATAAGGAGGGCTATCGGTTTTCTAAGACGTCATTTATTATAGCTATCTATTACATGAATGTGTTACATTAAATTGCAGTTCTTTGATTGTCGTGAATTCAATGAAATTTTGTTATCTTATTATTAAATTCGTTAATATTTATTCATTTCTACCTGAACACAAAGTTTGGTAGTAACGTTAAGACTACCTCTTGTTCTGTCTTAAAAAGCAATGTTTGCGGTACTACCTTCCCATGTGAAAGATATTTGATATGTGATAGCCACACATGACATAAATGATTTAATTAAATTGTTCAGATTTATTAAAATTCTCGCATATGATTTTCTGTTTGTAATCTCAAAATGTATGTGGATTGCATTCAGTTGGCCTATCTGTTTCAAATATAGAGGGAAACATAGATTGTAATATCTGGTGCAATACATATTAACATTAATTACACAACTATTTAATTTCAATATAAATCACTAAACTCCAAAGTGATTCATATTATTCTTTATTGCTAATATACAAAATAGAAATAAATTGAGGAGTCCTAAAATTGCTAGTTTATGTGAAATGATAAATCTTTTAATAAAAAAAAAGTAACATCACCAGTAATCCCAGAAGAGGTAGACTGAGGAGTGTAATACATTCCCACGTCTCGCCAGTTACATTTATCTCCCAGGGAAACGGCGGTGAGTCTATTGCCATCCACCAGGGACAAATCCAGACTCTGAGTACCTACTACAAATAATAAAATTAGAAAAGTCCAATAGTACCCCTCCTGGGATTTGAACGAGGACTTTTCTATTGGCAATCACACTTGCAACTATTCAACCAAGAGGCAGTCAAATATATTAATGTTAAATTAATATGTGTTTCCTGTCTAACTCTTTTGCAGTTCATCAAAAACTCATGAATAAAATGCATATTGCAAGCCTTTTTAAAAGACATCCAGATATTTGTTACACATTTTCAATAACATTACATCAAATGAATATTTTTAATTCCTGGCTTATTTTAATGAAACTAAGAATGTTTGTTGCTACTTATCATTCTCTGTGTTGAGTGGTCGCTTAAAGCCATTGTTACAACTGTTATGTGTTTGGCAGTACTCACTCTTTCCGAGATCCCATTCATACTGTGCAGCTAATGAACAGCGTGTAGGATCATATTTACGGACATTAATGGTATTTATCACTCTGCTATATTTATGTGCTAATATATCATGCAGCAGTGTTTTTTTAGTTTTCTCTATAATTTCAATGAATTTGCAACCTATACAATATCATTATATTCTCTCACCACGTCACTTACAGGGTTTCGGAGACAGCACCAAGTGCCAAATATGTTTATCTTCAACACTCATTTATGAATTTTCACAACAAATTATCTGAAAATTTTAAATGTGTATGTAATATTTATTCTTCATTGAAATCATAGTGAAAATTATTGGTGTTTTTGTGTGATTGTTTTGTATTCATATATGAATTGTGTGTATGTGTATGTATTCACAGAACATGGTTTGTTATGATTTAATTATTTACTAATACATACATATCATGCAAGTACAGTGGCAGTTGCACAATAAATGCTGATTTCTACAGATCTTGTAACTCAACTACTGTCACTCCAGTGTGAACACAGCATGAGTCATCATTTAAACAACACTCACTTGAATAACATTGCACAATTTTATTTCCTTATGTTTCATAATGTTTCCATTTATTGTATTTAGAGTGATGTATTTATTGGTATATTGTTACACCAGGTTCCTTACAGGATAGGCAGATAGCATTGAATGTCAAATATCCTTATAGAATTCATGTGCTTCTACTACATTTATCAATAACTTCATACACTCCCATTGATTTTGGTGGTTTTTGAATCCTCTGTCACCCAGTACATGACTATTTAAACAAGAAATATGATTATAGGTGTCACTCGGCATCTGTATTCCTGAACATTAACATTTAAAGCAAAATTGTTGTCTTTACCTTGAATACCAGTGATTTTTTATAAGTAAACAAAGTTCATTGAAGTATTATTGAATGACACTCTCTCATTAGTGAACTAATAACAGTCGGAATAGTTTTTTTTTACATGCCAATATTATCTGTAAATAAACTAACAGACAGACATACATTTTACACTTTTGTGTTTTATATGTTTATAACCCACCCATGCCCACATTTGCATTTTTATGTGCTTATAACCATATGTTATGGAAAAATCCCCTATTTCAATATTATGGATAGCTTCTTGAATTTTGTTTATATATGCAGATAAATAAGACATAATAAGTTGTCAGTTGGATACTGTTATCGAGCATTGGTGTGTAAACATCACTATCAGTATATGTGCAAGAGTCACTTGTGTATCCTTTGGGTGCTTGCCATCCATTCTTTTGAGGAATATAGTTGAATTGTTATTGTTGATACTAAAATTTTATAAATAAATGATTTTATTGTGTATACAATTAATGCACACGTTTGTGGTGACAACTTTCACTGGTTCACTTCAGTACATGTTCAAACCTTACACTAGATTTTCAATCACTAAATTAACGTCATTGTTGTTTAAACATTTCTCATTATTTTATGTTTTAAATAATTTGAATGTGGCGTGGCTTTTTGTTTGGTTGGTTACTAATATACATGTGTGAGTTTGTGTGTGCAATGTGTGTCGCCTAACTATGGGCCAGCGGTTGTGTGTCTGTGTGTCATCCGAGTCTTGTATGCAGAGTTTCGGCTCGCCGTCGTCGGTGCTGAGCTCGCTGTCGTCGTTCCGCTCGCGGCCCTTTGCCGACGTTACCTACGGCCCCGCGCCCGACCTCAACGAGGTCTATCCTGGACTGTATGTGGGTGATGCGTGAGTATCATTTTGATTTTACATTTTAGTCGTTATTATGTTTTTGACTTGTATATTCGATTCAAAATTATATTTCTGCTTATTTCAACAGCCTAATTATTTAACAGTTAATATGGCTGGCCAAAGGATTTGATCGTTCGTAATCATCATCAGCATATCTCAGTTCATTGGATGTTTGTGGATTACTCTAGTCCATAGAATATTGTCTTACTTCATGAATTATTCTTTCACATTTAACCACACTTACCTTGAACATTTAAAGGTTAAAATTCAATTTTATTGGAGTATTTTAACATACACAATAGTAGTGCAGAACTTGTACTTTCATAACTGTATTTGATGAAGTAAATCGAGCTTTAATTAAAAAAAGGCCAGCGATAGTGACTAGAAAAATCTTTATCTAGAAACATGACAATGCGACCTTATCTTTCACGTAACGCAATCTTACGACCACATCAACAAGCCACATCCGACATTGAACCCTTCGTTCCGATCGCTACATCACTTTCGATCGTACAAATATTTGGATCACCTCCAAAAAGCTGTCTTCAGATATTTAGTTCAGTAACCAATCGATTGAAACGACATTGAAAATGTTGCAAAAGATAGCTTGTAACGAAAGTGATTATATAATTGTTTAAAAGTTCGTTTCTTTGAGTTATTTTAAAAGAACTTTATTTTCGGCGATCCGACACGATAGGCCATCATGACGTTGGTGAAGTTTAAGAATAAAGTGCAAATCACAATCCAAGTTATGTTTAAATTAAAAGTGAAGCAAATAGTCAGACAGCCCACCTGACGGTAAATGACATCAGATTAAATGAAATGCATGTCACAACATCGGACGGTTAACCGATGTGTCGCTTGCTTTGAAGCTAATTTTGAACAACGCCATTTCATAAGAAAGGTCATAAAAACTGCATTAGAAATAATAAAATTAAGAATAATTATGTTCACTAGGGTTGCGGCAAAAGACAAGGAACTGTTACGGCGCATGGGGATCAACTACGTACTAAACACCGCCGAGGGCAAGCGCTATACGCAGGTGGACACTGACCACCTGTACTACCGCGACTGTCCCGGCCTCCACTACAAGGGCTTCCAGCTCATGGATCTTCCGTCTACCGATATATCCAAATACTTCCACATCGCTGCCAACTTTATCGATGAAGGTCTTTCCAGAGGAAGTATGTTATCTTTTCATTCCAGTAGAAAAAAACTTAAATGACACTATATTCAAATTCAAATTCAAATTCAAATTCTTTTATTCATTATAAGGTATATACATACACTCAATGAAGGTCATGTCTA
>DWJK01005097.1:0-11411 GCA_018248815.1 Croniades pieria auraria
TTTATACTAATTATGAGTCACTAAACACGTACCGCTCTTAAGGAGCCTGCTATCCCCCCTCCAACCCCGCCATTCCGCGAACTTAAAAACGCCCCCTTGTACATATTGCAGAGAATGGTTCATATCAGTCTAAATGATGGAAGCAAGGGCACAGAGCAAGTAAATTTGCAACAAAAATCATTATCATATATGAATGGGGCCGTTATCTGCTTTGCCTACTGTTTGTGGAGCATTTATTTTAATTTTATCCTTTACATATCGCGCTACGGCTTGTACTCTTCGATGGTTTATCGTGCAAAATGCTATTTCATGTACACATATTTAAATGATGACCATTACGTATACGTGAAAATGACCGTTGCTGCAACTGCATCAAAGACCCAACCATGCCTCGCGGACGAAAATATTACATAATACAGTCAGAAATTCCAATGTCTCACTAAAGTCGATGGACTGCATACATGTGACATTATAATAATATGTTGCGATTAGGCGTGTTCAATATTACTTTAAATATAATTGACAGCAAGTTCAAAAAGTAAAATAGTCTATTACCTATACCTTTGGATAATAATCCGACTTCATTTGTATTTGTGTCCAGAAAATGTATCTAAAACATTACATGTTAGATAGATGATAATTGTGGAAATGTAAGAAAAAAGCAAATATACGATCAAACGAGGCTTCATTAAAATCTAATTAATGTTTATGACGTTACAATACATAACTCATTTCTGTAGTCGCGCTAAGAGCGCCAAGAGAACGAAACCTGACAACGGGAATAAACGTCACATTGTATCACATTGTCACTGAACACCGCTGCGATCAGACCGAATGTGATAAGGTACATAATATCAGGCAGTCAGGCGTAAGGAATGTACTTCACGCATGGTAGGATCCGCATATCCACATTAGTCATTCATCAGTCAATGATACAATATCTCTGAAAGGTTATGTCATTATGATAATGATAACTTCATCAATAATCCTGAATCTATAAACCGGTCCCTCCGTGAAAATTCAATGTATCATTATCACCATCAGCCTGTCTCAGTCCGCTGTCGGCCTTACATCATTAGCACTATCGCGCTCTGTCCTCGAATTGCCGCATCTAATTTCTGCATGGAACTTTTCTAAACCCTTTTCCGCAGCGTAGGGAAAACTCTCCTTATGACAGTACATGTATAAGAAAACGTATGCATGCTAATCATCAAATAAGGGAATTGAACAAAATTTGTTAGGATACAAGAAATAGTCGACACCAGGTGCGTGCAATGTACGATAACATTTTACGATATCGAGCGACCAAACCAAATATCCATAAATAAAACAGCCTGAAAATATCGATATCGATTAGAACGAGGCCGAAAACTTTACAGGTATCGTCCATCGGATTATATTATACAATACTTAACGACTTGCTTTTGCGAATCGTTCGAGTGAAACTAAACAAACTTTATCGATTACAATACACCTTTGAGATACTTCTGGAAGGACATAGGACTCTTAATACAGGCGTCACTGAAACTGTCTTTGTTGCCGGCAACACATTAGCGGCACTTTTGGCACTCCCTAAGTCCATCAGTGACGGTGACCACAACTGCCATATCGCATATTTGCCAGGTTTAATTTATCAGAATTATCGCGAGCCAAACATGTGTTGATAACTTAGACAATTTTCGTACAGAGTGTTTAATATGTAACAATCAATCAAAACTGACGATGCATTAAATTGCAGGCACTCAAACCTACTTTAATGTAGCATTCGTGTGAAAATTTCACTCCTATATATCATTGTTTTGCATCAATGCGTCAAGTTAAATTGCGTTTTTTTGTGGAAGTGATACTAAATACTGGTGGTATCATTTCGAATACAGAATTGTAGAAGAAAAACGCTTTATTTAAATGTTGGCAATGTTGACATGGCTGATAACCCTTCAGACACAACCAATCCAAAAGCTGTAACCGAATTATATGAAAAACTTACGAGCCAGATTCTAGGTCCGTGCCTTTTTTGTAATGAACATGAGTGTTTACTGGAGCGAAGTTTATCCAACATCGGCTACACAGCTAAAAATGCGAGTTGACAATTCGCAAATTCAAGCATACGCACACACATAAAACGCGCGCAAACGGGCACACACTCATAATGCGGAGTGACGGAAATTTAAACCATAGCACTTTCTGTAAAAGACCTATTCTCTCATGCAAGAAATTCAAAATTTCAACATACACCACACGGACACATTGCACGTGGGGTCCTTGAATCCTTGCGCGGCGATTGGTCAGCGAGCCCTAGACGAACGCACACAGGGGCAACGTTGCGTCGTAAAAGCATGTCGCGGCGGTGGTTATTGCTGACGCGGTGTACATTGGTGATTTACGAGTTTCCGGTTAGGAAACTGCGCCGCGGCGGCGGTAATGTATGCGGTGTCGAGGCGACAACGACGATCGGTCGCAGTAAAGGTCACGGCTACAGCCGCTGCCAATCATGCGCGATTCGTCACGGTGCTGCCGTTCGTTCCGTCGTCATAAATATAAGCATTAATTTTCACCCGTTCCAAATTAGGTTTTCGTTGTTCCGCGATAATTCGACCATGTTAAAGAGAATATTAAAAAATACTACGCATTTAATAAACCACGCAGTTTCCTCACTACCCAAATAGTTGTCTTCACCAATAAGAGTTGAAAAAGTTCGAATACTTCTTCGGTTAAAATCAAAAACATGTGGAGGCGCAGCCAAAAATTGGTTGAATGTAGTCAATATATGGTTCCAAGTAACCAATACAACAGGACTATATAGTATAAATCATTCGACATAACAAGGAATCGTAATCTTGTCCCCGTTCAGCAATCAGGTTAATTAACCACTGGACCAACGCCGTTCGTAGTTGTTTGTACTCAACTGAAAGTAACAGTATTCAGACATTTAGGGAGTTTTAGGAATGTTTTACACCTTGGGCCGTCTACCTCAGAAAATTTTTTTGACACGGACTTTTTATTTTTCAGTCTAAACATTGTTCGTTTCATACACCTTAATTCATAAATTGTTCACGATTACGGGTTCGGCAAAACCGACTGGGTTCGGCCGGTCCCATATAAACTATATATTTCAATCTCGCGTCATCTCAAGAGTGGGAAAATGTGATAGGCAATGAGCCAACAGTAGGTGGTACGAATTGAGTGAGAAGTGAGAGAGCTACAACATACAGTGTCTAATAATCAAACGGTTTTCATATAACATGCAAGGAATGCATCACCGTGACCCGGCGCCGCCACCGTGACGCGGCGTCGCATCGCACCGAGCCCCCGACGACACACCACAAAAGCTAGTCAACGCTACAGTAAGCAAGCAATGGTGCCAGCACCAACACTGAAAACAACGCATGCATTGTGTATTGTTCAAAATGAAATATATTAGATGAGTGTCACGTTACTACAGACTGCGACAAAGCGACGATGCATCGGATTGGCCATAAAGAGTACAACAGTGGGTCAAGAAGTAAATCTCCCACATAATATAGATAGTATGTATAGATTTACTAATCAGTATCTGGTATGCACTCAGAACAACCAGATCGAAAAGAGCTAATAAAGTATTCAATTTCTTGTACGTATTTTACAATAATTCTGCTTAAAACTGTTATATAAAGACTAGTCGCAACTAGTAGACTTTGAAGGTAATAGAACCTCCTGCAATGTAAGGTTCTTCCAGCAGTAGCGGCACCAAGAGAATTTTTGTGTTCGACTTAGGTAATGGGTTGGGACCAAGACAGTAAATAACGAGATTGCCAATCTGCCAGCATTCAGAAGAAGCAACTGGCGTAATTAACGAGGAATATCCAAAATATTAATTTACCACGAACTTGAAAAACACAAATAGATATTGCGTCTTCACCGTGAGCAAAGCTAGGCCTACTTGTTGCCCTTTTTAAAAATACAGCTAACGCGGTGACTAAAATAAAAGTTGAAAGTGATTGAATGGAAGAAACGAAGCAAAACTATGACGTAATGGTAGTGACCATCGGCTACAGTGCGGTCGATCCGGGTGTCGTATTGCAGGCGTCAGAGCAACGCGCCATTGTACCCGGCCGTGCACACACTGTACAGACACACCAGCTTTAATTAGCCTGAATTTCTATAAACAATTTAGTAGAAAAATTCTCAGTGACAGTGTAAAACAATAAAAGAGATTCATTGTCAAAGACAAATGTACCAATATATTTTCCTGCAGCCAATAAAACGTAGTCCTATTTCAATATCCACATCGATATAGCAAAGCATTGACTACTTGGCACAGCTAGAATGAGTACAATGTTCCACGATTCTCCAGTGTACTTTATTCTCAACTAATGAGTGCGTTATGAAGATGTTTTACCCTCCCTGCAGGCCTCTGTCACGGTTAACAGTGACTAATCCCAATTGGCGCCGACTAGTTAACGTATCCTTCGAAGCAGGGACTAGTCATTAAAATTAGCTGACGGTCAGCTACTGGAGAACCGACCGCACCCACTGCGGCCTGCATTAACCGTATCGACCAAAGATATCGCACGTATTCTCCATTATTTGTAACGAGTTTTTAAAACTACACAACTAAAAAATTCCAATAATTGCAAACAATGTATAACTTTATTTATTATTAACACAACCATATGCATACCATTACGCCAGGTTCTGTACGAGGTAGACAGAGAGCACACAGTGCCAACTATATCTACCGTACCGAGACTTAATGTAATTCTTCTACATTCCACATACACATTACATATATGTACATTTGTGTAACTTTGAATGAAACAGTTTAAAAAACTCGGTATTGAACAACGGAAGCAGTAATTGTATATAAACAGCGGTGGTATTGTTACCAGTGCCACACATGTACATGATACACGAGGTCTGTTAACAATTTGCCCCTTTTGAGTGCGAATAGGCGTTAAATAGGCCGATTGCGTTCAATGCGGCACTAGATAATTATTCAAATTGAAACATTTTATATTGGGAGCAGATGAACTGTGCTTATGCGTAAATTGGCATGCGAAAGAGAATATTACAATATTTATGACAATTGTACGGAAACCCTATATTTCTAGTAATGGGAAATGGCTACCACGGTCCAAAAGATCTGGACAGTTTTGAGTAAAAATATAGGAGCATTCCAATAAATTCTATTGGAGTTGTGGTATGTCTAAAACAACGGAGTCATGGAGATTGAGGAGGTAACGTTTTTTTCGTATTGTTAGAGTCAACGAATGTAAAATGACAGAAAACACACCTTAAAATTGGTACACCCTAAGTAACCAAGCAAGAAACACATTGAAAAGTAATTAATAGGTTACACGTTGATTCTAACAGTTTAACAAATGTAAAAATAGTTGCAATGCAAAAATGTATAAAAATATTCTAACTATCCATATTTTATTCACAATAATCAAATACAAACTGGTCGCTAATGCGATACAAGCAATCCTAGCACGTATTTCGTCAGCTTCCTTTTATTAGAAAGCATTTCGTCGACATTCACAATACCCCTTACAAATATCAAAATGAACTATTTTAAAGTTAATCAAAAACAAATCTCATTATACGAGTGCATTCGTTTCAAGAAAGAGATAACTCGTTTACAAGGAACATTCTTTGCAAAACTTCCCACTCCGGCAACAATGTCAATAACGCCGACGAATAATTAATAATAATAATAGACCTATGACAACATAGTCGATCGAACGGCACTCATGGTAGACCACGTCAGTGGCGTGACACTCACGGCACAACTGTCCACAGTGTCTGTCATCTAGTGTACGTATACATAGCTGAGAACGAATACGGGAGGACGATCACTAATCAGAAGAATACTGTAAACCACTGTCGATGAGACGGTATCGTTGATAGGCCGCGTTCTAAACTAATTCCAATGCATTTAGTGATTTGATGTAATGTTCGCTAAGATAAATCTACTTTTGCGACAGAAATTAGTGATGGTACCATGAAAAGTGATTATTGATCAAAAAGAACTTAAACAGTTATGACGTCATACATTACAATGGTATAAATCACAGGGATGTGAGCCGTTTCAAGTTCCATCTTAGAAGTCCAAGCGAATCTCATCTGCCCATCGTGTACCCTATATTCAGTAGACGATGGTCTGGCGACCAGCTGTAATGGCAGTTTAAAGTGCAGCTTTCCTAGGCATGGCTAAACACCCTGGCCGCCGACGGGCAACAACGTAAGCGTTGTTTGAACCTGTACTTTGCGTCCCCAAACACGCATGACCAGTGTAGGGAATATAGGCAAAAACCCCTACAGGGGAAGCTTATATCCAGCAGTGGGTTGAGACAGACAGATGATATCATAAAAATGCGGACAGATACAAATGATATGATAAGGCGCGGCGACACGTTTTTGATTGTGCGATTCCACACTGTAATTCTAACTAATAAGACTTTACACATTACCAAATGTCACTCGCAGTCTAGTTACGTTGGATTTGAAGATAACGTTCACATAATCAGTATATTGGATGTCTGTGTTGATAATGCAGGTACTGTAACTCTATTGGCAATCATGAAATGTATGTTCAAAGATAGAGATGTACGGCAAAGTGAGCGAATCGCTCCACATCTGCGCATGTAGTGTTATGACAAAGTACAGATTCTGCGCATTTTGCGCCAGAGCACAAAACAAGTTTTGATATCGAACGCCGGTCGGATGCCGAGTCAGATTCAGTATAACACGACACAGTCGTGCGTGTAACGCGATACATTGACGAGGTTGTATCGATACATATATACCCGCAACGAATACAGATGACGATCCGACAGGAAGTTATGATCAACAATGCCATAATAAACAAAACAGAGCAAGGCTCGACGCGGCTAAACAATAATATTTTTGCACTGAACGGACTACAGCCGATTAGAGACTACATTTCATTATGTAGGATATGTCACGTGGATGAACATTTAACATGGTGTATAATTAAGGCTAGAAGTTATGAAAGTAGTATTATTGTTATTTATGGAATACACAAAAAGTGTGTATGTATTATGTATGTCTTTATGTCTACGTATATTCGAGTATAAATGTCTACCTACATATGTTTATGTAAATATATTTCAATATATATCGTATTATTATTGGAGTGAAGTATTCGCCTACGACATTCTCTGTCCATCGTCCAAGGTTGAGTGGCAGAGGATGCCTTTAGGCATAAGTACGCCCTTGTATCCCTTAGCTTAAGGTGCTACAAAATTTAAATAAATAAATAAAATAAATAGAAAGTAGCAAATTATTTTCTCAGTGTACATGCAGTTAACAAGAGACAAGAAAATTAATATAGGCGTACATTAAGAGTTGATATTCAACTAGTTTTTTCTTTCTGTCTTTTCTTTGTTTTTTCTATTCTGTGTACATAAATTAACAAAATCTCTTGTGGACATACGTTAAAAAAGAATCTGGAACCCACATTCACCTTTCTTGATTCACTAGCTAAAACCCTAGGCAATGTGGTGTTAGTCAACAAGAAACGGGCAATAGAAATAAAGCAAAGCAAAGCAGCACTTCGAAAAAATTTCCATAACATTGGCAACGAAAAAGAATCAGGCCCTTCATGAATATATTATACATTTAGTGGCAATGACACGCAATAATAAGTTCAAGAGTTGAATAAAAAAATAACTTTGGCACACGAAGGGTGACTAAAATTGACTATAATTATACCAAAAAATAAAAAATCACAAGCTACTTAGAGGCGAAACGAATCAAACACTTTAGCCTCTATATCTAATAGAGTTCGTTCAAATCATAATAGACTGATCCATTAACGAAGTGCCCTAAAATCATTTAAAATATTGCGAGAGATATCTTAGTAGAATAAAAGACAGAATCGAGATCAGGGCGGAAGGAGATAGAGAATAATAGATGTCGTTCGATGCAGGCGTTGCGTTGAACAATTAGGGCGTTCTATTTAATAAAAAGTAGATAAAACCGCTAAAAATTGCTTAGTCGTTATAAAAGAGTAAACTAATAAGATAATAGTTCCTACATGTCAATGCCATATATAATATCTACTCTGAACGAAGATCTCATGACAGTGATATGAGAAACATCGAACAGGTGCAATATTCTGGATATACGCCGTATCGTGGCGTTGCTCAAAACTGCTATTACGGTCGGCCAGAGGCACCTCTAGGCCTAAAAGGTTCCGCAGGACGAACGAGGATGCAGGGGGCGGCGGTTGAGGCGGAGTGCGGGAAGCGCGCATGCGTTATGATATCGATTCAAAAGTTAGCCGACAGAGCCTTCTGGACCGAATGTGGAATATTAATGAAATCAACACCATGCACTCGCCTGATGTGTTTCGCTATAATTGATTTATTTTAATATAAGGAAGATCAAATATCCCAGATTTTATACAGTAATACATGCTAAACAGTAAGAACATAACCATTAATAATTTAACTTTATATACCTAAGAAATTAACAACAAATATAATCTACAAAAGTTTTAAAGTTACCAAGGTCCGACATGTTTATTTAGGACTATTTAAACAATGAATGTAGGCCGGCGACTCAGCTTGAATAGCCAGAACATATATTTTTAACTAAACAACACCATACCTACCAATATTTCCATTACATGTAATTTGAAAGGTAAGGCAAAAAAAAAAATTAACTATCACAGGTGGTTTTATTGGGAAACTAAACAAACAGCCCCTGCGACTTTTTTTATATGAAAATACAAATAACGTACAAGTTCAGGGTAGCGGGAATCATTCAAAAATGGAATAATTGGTTGAAGACGCTGTGCTGAAAGCAGTAATAAAAATTGGTAAAGTTATAAGATTGCCACTACATAAATCATGTACAGGACCCACTACATGATGCTAAATGCGGAAGTCGTAAACGTGTGTCGGCCGCGACAATTTATTTTATCCGAAAAGCAACGAGATAAACGGAAGAGCAAGGGAAATTCAATATTATAAACTATCTTTCATTCGTTTACAATGACAGCAAGGAAAATTTCCTAAATAACATTAATGTCAAAAAATCAGTTCAATTTGAAATCGTAATACAGAAGAACGAAATTATGAGAGAGACGAGGGAGAAGAAAAAAAAGTATTTCCATTACGGCAGTATCACAAAAGAACACGCCATTATTATCGGCAGAGGTTAGAGAGGCAAAACTCGACTCAAAGTTAAATAAATTGAAAATGTTTTGAGAAATCCATCGAAAAGATTAGAAACACTCTTTCGCAATATGATTATTTTCGAAATACAGCTTCGCGTTTTTGTATGAATGAATTCGAGGGACAAAAGCGTAGATTTGCGTAACTGAATCCGCAAAGTATGATCGTAACCAGACTACTGTCCCGTCCACCGAAACAGATTATTGCTTCGTCTACAGGATAAACGATTTTGTGTTCTTTTGTTGTTTCATTAAGAACAATTGCATTGTATATTGAAAAGCGTTAAATATCCACGAACAAGTGAATTGAATTTGACAATTGGCCGCTGATATGTTTGAAAATCGGGTTAAAAATTTACAAGTACGTACATAAAGTCGGATAACACAAGAGTTGATTATCAAAAGCCGCTTCTTCAACGAGGCGGAAGGTTTCAACAGTCACTCGACGCAAAAGTGGCAACCTCGGTGTAGAGGCTTTTATTGTTAGCTTCATCCCCGTAATAGATAAGGGTCGAGATTTTGCTGTAAAAATTTGTGACTATAGCATTTTAAATGGGTCAACAGGATGACCCAATAAACACACTTCAGTACAGACAATCATTGAGGTTATTGTAAATATGTAAAGGTAATTGTGAGGTGCAAGGTCACACCGTTATCATCATCAAAACATTTTACCATTCTATTTATGGAAACGGATCTCCCTTCACAATGGGAAGAATTAGGTTGGCAGAGTTCACACTCCTCAAAATACAATATGGAGAACAGAAAGGTGTGCCGCATTTGTTGACGATGTTTTTCTTCATTGTTATAAGACTTGATAAATTGTTATAACGAGGCTTAAAATCCCCATTATTTTAGAAAGAAGTGCGCAAAGAGATTTCTAACCAGACTCCGTAATTAGGTTGAATTCCAACCCTCTAGGCTTTCATTATAATAACAAAGCTTTCATTACTTTACGATTAAACGTTCGAAAGAATATTTGTATACAAAAAATTCACTTTGGCTATTAGAAAACGCCAGTTGACATTAAGTCCATTCTTTGTCGACAAGAACAAAAAATACATATTAAGAAAAATATCCATCCATGTCCCTGGTACCACGTTGTCGTTTAAATGAGAATGAGCAAAATGTTCCCACACGCGTCAATAGGCGCCAAGCGAGCGCCAGTGAGATTGCATCGCTAGATGATCGATAGGACCCATTGAAAATGCGCATCGTGTACAATTTCACGTGCTTCCATCACGGGGGCGCTGAACTCTGCCACTTTAAGAAATAACCATTGCGCAAACAACTTTATATGAATGTAAAATATCAGAGGATGGTGAATTTGTAAATAATTGTATATCAGTGATTGTACAGATAGCGGGCCTTTAAGAGAAAATGTTGAAATCACAGAATGTCTAATAATATTCGAATAATTAAACAATGGGACATTGAAAAACATTGGAATCATTGAAATAATGAATACAAAAAATGTGAGAGTTTACGATAGCTGATGGCGCAGGAACTGGATATGCAAAATTACCAAAAATAGCCTGCCTATGTTTGTAATGTTTACAAAAAAACCATTTAAATTAATAAAATGTAATTAAACGAAGTTTGAATACAATCTTACAGCTATATAAAGTAATTCAGAGTTCTACGTCAATATTGCTCATACAATTTCAAGGTTTATGAAACAGCACCCCTACCAACCATCCGTACTTTAATCCCATATGAAAGCGACGAAAGCTTTCAGACGATAAGACTAGTTTAAGACTTTCATATCGATAAAATTAAGGTTTAATTTTAAATAAAAAAAAAACTACGTAAAATGGTATGTACAAGATATGTGTCATTTCATATCAAAAGCGGGAATATCCACGGTCTTCGATTTATATAAAACCAACAAATTATAAATATTTACGAGAAATATGTATACTATTGCAAGGACATACATATACATATATGACAACATTTTTAGAAATTTTAAACCGTTTACATAAATGACTACGGCTATGGGATATTGACGGGTGTGATGCAAACTTTATATTGAATACTGACTTTTGTGTGGAATACTGCTGTGGAGCAACAATCTACAGAAAGTATGTTCAAAAGGTAACAAAATGATGTAAATTCTTCAATTTTGACCAAAAGTGGACAATACCGCTTTATATATTATATGTCTTACTAGGTGTGCCCGCGAGTTCGTACGCGTAGATTTCGTAAGTTTTGAAAAACGAAATTG
>DWJK01005098.1:0-11408 GCA_018248815.1 Croniades pieria auraria
AGCTCCGGGGCTTGAACCAGCGTCATCACCGTCAGGGGAGTACCGGCCTGCGACGGCAAACTAGATCGAGCCAACGACCCTAGCTCGCTTTTTTTGTGTCTAGTAATAAATTTGTTTCAAAGGCCGGTACGGATTGTTTTCTTATTTTAAAACACCCGTAACCGCAGCAAGATGAGCGTAGCACACTCCCACGAACTCCATTGTTACACAACTTTCTAAATAGTCATCAGCGCAAAATTAAGTCATTATTACAATTGTTCAAGTGTAATCGAATGCTCGAGGTATCATACAAAACAGTTTGATGTTATATGGGTTAAATTCAATTCCATTATCTTTTCTGAGTACAGTACAAATCTCTATTTTATTCCCGTCAAAATCAATCTTACACCCGAAATACTTTCAGCTGTTCCGGGATTATTTTTATTTTTGGGTCCATTATTTCCTTTTGTTAAATAGAAGCAAGCCACAAAGATTTTTATCCTCATCCTTTTGAGGATCAAAAGTTATAAAATATAGTGCCAAGGTTCCAATCCCAGTCCGGGTCAGCGATTTGCATATAAATTGCTCTAGTCATAAGAGATTTTTCAGTAACACCAGTAATCTCTTTCTGGAAGCGTTATTTTACCAAAAAAAATTTTACAATTTTCAGTCATTTTAGAAATGGATATAACCATGAAGCATACATTATGTTCTGATTATACAGACGTTTTGCAAAGAAAAAATGGTAATAGCATTTTTCCTAGTAGTTTAACACAGATCCATAAAGTGGCAAGTAATCCTCTGGGCGAAAGTATCGTAAATTTGCACATAACGCTAGCCAATTAAGCGATATAGCGATATCGCATCGTATAATTCCATGAGGTGGCGAATTTTCTACGCGACGATTATCGATGTCATTATAGGAACACCCCGACCATATCCAATATCGAATGGGCCACAACCCGCTGGCGCAGGGCTGGAAGCCTTCGGAGAAACTAATAAGTCGAGCCTGAAAATCGCTATTTTTGTGCTGTAATACAATACATATGGATTTTGTTCGAACTGGCAGGGCGAGGATTAGTTATTATGGAGAAACTACTTCATTCATTAACACGTGAAATTTAAAGGGAACTACGAATTACAAAAATACCATGGTTTGGTATTTTAGTAGTTTTTTCATTTTTGTACTAGAGGCTAGTAATCGGCAAACAAGTGGTCTTACGTTAAGTAAAAGATGAATGTCTGAACACTTATGACATTTTTCCTGAATGGTCACATACTCGGTCTTGCAAAGTTTAAAGACTGTTTGTAATATCTAATATGCTAATAGACGCTAATAAGGACAAGAATGAAATTTCTATAGTAGAACCATGAATATATGCAGGTTCATGTTATATTAAATGTGTACAACAGTTCAGTAAATAATATAGATAAAACAACGAGGAAGATTCAAAGGAAATAGAGTAGATTGGAAGTTTGTAGCATACATTTTTCACACATATCCAAGTAAAAATCATAAGAAAAATTTGTACGGCAACAAACACGAGCGGAGAATCACAAAGTCCTAACCAGAGCAGAGCCCTGAGCCGAGTTGCGTTCCGCTTGAACACCTTTCTATTTGCCCGCGCTCAATCTGCCAATTTGAGCGCCCATGTGTGGCAATTAGGCATTATTTAAGGGGGAAAACCGGTTTAGATCGATCAAAAAATCGATTTTTTTTTATTGCATAAATCGTTAGTATAACTACTCAAGAATATGTGGTAAACATTTTAAAGTTAAATTCGCATTATTGCCGATGCTATGAGCACTTAACATATATAATGCCATGTCAGCCGTATGTAGCTGATATTTTGCAAATTAATTGGGTTTTGTCAGCCATATGTGGCAGACAATGACTGCATGTTTTCAATGTAAGATCTGGCGCAGTTAGACACGTTTTTCACGTTAAATTGTATTTAGTATGGCTATTTTCAATTTAAAAAAACGAATTAGTCAATTGAAGACGGCATTATATGTGTTAAGTGACCGCCCGACAATTTAGCACCGTAGCGCGCAGTAGTCGAACGGAGCGGTCGCTTAGGGACCCTTTTTGAGTACCTGCCTCAGTACCATTGTACTACGGAACAATAGAGGTAGGGGAATTTCGGCAGATGTTCTTCCTTGACTCATGATAGTAATTTCCAGAATGTTTACAATATTTCGACAGTGCATCGAGTTTGGTTAGTTCGGCTCCGGCTTTCATATCGAGCAGTGTAAAAATTTCAGCGTATCCAAAAGGTTCTCGTGAATGTAATGAACGACGTGGTACACCACGTAAGAGATGTTTTCATGGCAATCAACACACCAGGAGTCAGTCGAGTGTCAGTGAAGATGTAAGTTCAAGCGTAAAAAAACTTTCGACTGCGACGAGTGAGAATGTAATTGTGAATCCTATACATTGTTATAGGCTAATCGAATTTTTCACAGAATTCACTGCTTTGTCGGAAATTCTTGTTTGTCGAGATTGTAAAAATAAAGTGAAATATCAAGAAACTAGAAAACGTGGCCTTGGTTTCAAGCTTCTTGTCGATTGCCACTGTGAATCGAAACAAATCAATTCAGGTCCTTTAATCAACACCGGGTTTGAGATAAATCGTAGGATCGTATTTGTCATGCGGCTCTTAGGTGTTGGCAGACAAGGACTGAATTTATTTTGTAATTACATGGACATCGGCAGTGGTTTAGCTGAAGAAACTTACGACGGAATTTGCACTCACATCCACGCCGCTGCGAGAAAAGTGTATGAATTCTGCTGTAAGAAAGCTGTTGAAGAAGAAAAGAATGAGAACGAGAAACACGAAAGGCCTATTCTGAATTTGAAAGTATCTGGTGATGGAACGTGGAAAAACCGAGGGTTTAAATCACGTTTTGGTGTAACAACGCTCATCGGTTATTACTCCGGAAAAGTCATCGATCTGGTTGTACGAAGCTCTTACTGCCAAGCATACTGGAAAGACAAACCGAAAAATTCAGCAGAATACCTAGCATGGAAAGACGATCATGACGAAGAAAATTGCTCGAAAACACATGAAGGCTCCGCGGGAAGCATGGAGGTAGAATCTGTGAAAATGATGTTCTCGAGATCGGAGGAACTACATGGCGTAAAGTACTACAATTATATCGGTGATGGAGATTCGAAAACGTTCACAACAAACCTTAAATTGAATCCCTACGGTGATGAACTGACAGTTGTCAAAAATGAATGCATAGGCAATGTTCAGAAAAGGATGGGAACTCGGCTCAGAGACATCAGAAAAACAAAAAAATTGGGCGGAAAAGGAAAGTTGACAGAGGCTTTGGTGAAAAAGCTCGGCACGTATTGTGGCTTAGCGATTCGACGAAATGTAAACAGCGTAAAAGACATGAAGATGGCTATAATGGCAACTGTTCACCACGTGATATCCACAGATAATAATCCACAATACGACAACTGTCCAGAGGGAGAGACAGCTGGTGCAAGTGGCAGCAAGCTAAAGCACTTGAAGCAAAATCTGAACCGCACCCTGCTGCGTTACACGTCGACGTTCAAAAAGAAATTCTTCCGATATACGAAGATTTATCGAGAGCCGATTTGCTGACGAGATGTTTAGGCGGTCATACGCAGAATGCGAATGAAAGTTTTAATTCTACCGTTTGGTGATTGGCTCCCAAGCACCTTCATGTTGGCCTAAAAATAGTCGAAGTTGCAGCATTCTTGGCTACTACATTATTTAATGAAGGACATTCAGCCCTTCTAATGGTGATGAACGAATTACAACTCGTAGTTGGATCGCAGAGCCTCAATTTTGCCAAGAACACAGATAGTCTGCGCGTAACGAGACAATAGACGCACCACGTTGGAGACGAAGGAAGTTCGTATAGCTCATCAAGCGGAGATGCAAGCCCAAAATGAAGCGTACGAACTACCAGAGGGATTGCTACATGGTGCTGGAATAGCTGATTAAACGGTAAGAAGTTTATATAATTAATTATTGCTTTGAATTTCTCGTTTTCGCTACATTATATTTCAAACGCGTTTTTCTCGAAACGAGTTTTTTTCAACTTGTAGGCATTGTAGCTTAAAAAGTTATCGACCAATCGTTCTAAAATTTTTTGGGATTTTTTCTTTATTCCATTCTAATTTATATGAACCTAATTCTGGGATTACATTATTATTAAAAATATTGTTTTCTAGGGGATGTAAGGGAGCACACTTCCAACTTAGTGCTCCCAGCCAACCTCACCTGCACGTGGTGCATCCTGCCGGTTAGCGAACGAGGCTCTGGCGACCGACTAATGGCGGTATAACCATACAAGTAAGCTTAGCTAAATGCCACAGGCCGGTGACGGGTAGCAGCGTCACCGGTGCAAGGAGCTAATCCCTGTGATCACAAACCCGCCCGCCCAGCGTGGTGATTATGGGCAAAAACCTCCATGGCCAAACGCTCAATACTTTAAATTTTTTTATATTTCCGTATAAACAGATTAAGTATTAAAAATATGCTATTTCCTGAAAATATGTCATAAATATGTGAAAAAACGGTTCTGTATCTTAAATTTTACGACTAATCGGTTACACGTCAGATTTCTGTCATTCCATAACTTAAAACCTATTAATCGTCACGCTCAATGTCCTTTAAGAGTCCTCAGAATAGAATATTTGATTACTTATAATAAATTATTCGGTATAGTTGGACTAGTAACTAGTTAGGCTAGCCAACAATAAAAATATATATTTAGATTGTCCGATAATCACCGGACGGACGATTTATAAGAACTCTAACTGCACAAACTGGAATAGCAACTCACGAACTGACCGAGCACAGGCTGAACTTGGTAAAAAAGTTACGACCTGGTAAATGTGAATACATTGGTTTGGAGAATTCCAAACATGTTCCTTGTAATGATAATAATTGAAATGATGCAAGCGTCGATGATAATAATGATTATTATTACGATGATCATTTACATTATCTGCACATGTATTCCACATACACATTTGATTTATTTGTATCACCCAACACAAATATTTTAATAATTATATAACATAATTGTAAAAAAACTGTCTTTGTTTCTATTACTTGCAGAAAAAGCAGTTGATGCAGGGCACGCGGGTAGCTGAAGAATTACCTGTAATGATACAGAAAAAGTTGTGAGTAATCTTGCATACTTTAGAATACTCTATAATGATCTCTGAAGCGTCTGAAGTCAATGTGTAACTTGATTGGGGGGCAAACTATACCTTCAACCCTTCTCATTCTGATAGGAAACCTATGTCTAACAATTGAAATTGTTTTCTGCGATATTCAACCCTCATGCCTAGGTGGGGTTTATGGACAAAAACCCCTCAAGGGGACTAATATGCAGCAGTGGAGTGAGACAGGCTGGTGATGATTACGATGACACGTAGACAAAACCTCCGGCGTACTCTAGCTTAGGCATAAAGCTGGTCGATGGCCGAGATGGGTTTAGTAACATTTACCATTCTTGTGACCAGTTAATTTACTTAATTATGGACTTCGTATGTAGGTTATGATGACGAGTTGAAACCTTCGAAGACTGTGATGTAATGCATCGCATCGAGAAAACGCAGGTCCGCATTCGAGTGTTTCCATAACGACTTAGAAAGAAAATCTAAAACTACTAAAATATTCAATTTAGGTAAGAAGATGTGAAGTGAAATACGCTTAAATATGATTTAATAAGATATTAAATGGGTTTATATTTTTTGGTTATAAAAAGATTGAAAATCACGTGATGTATGTAATTGAAGTACAATAAGATATTCGGCACACGGTGCGCTCTGCCTATTCCGTATTGGACCTGGAGTGACGACATGTTAATAATAATAATTTGCTTATGTACAGATTAATTATAATTGTCAATACTTTCTCATTTACATTACATTCGGTAGACGTATTTTTAATAATAGATTTGTAATATAAAATTTGTTCAAAAGACTGATAATAGGTTTTGTGAGTTTTTACCTAATTTGTACTTCAGTGCGTTTTTAAACGAAGAGAAATCCAGTAGGCTTTAATTACTTTCCTTGTTAAAAATTAAACAAAAAGAGACAAGAAAATTCTGGCGGGAATAAACTCCGAGCAATTATTCTATTGCATATCATGATATTATGAAACTATTCTATCGAAATTGTCATGTCATTGTGACGGTTAATATTACAAAATACATAAGCAGAATATTACACAAAATTCAACTGATTCTTTTATTTCCAATGTTGTACCTTCGCGAATATTAATATGGTCATAATATTAGAATATTCGTAAAAAAACCCAATTCGGGTCAATATTTAAATGCAATAAAATGATTACATAAAGCCGTGTTCAGTAAATACCCAACAAAATGTTTTAAAATATGATACTGTGATACAGGTCAACAATATTAGAAAGCTATTTGAAGTCAAGTTTTAATATTTGATTCTTCTTAACCTCAAATGTATTCAAAATCAATTTCTTTGACAATAATACAAATACATTACAATAATACTATTTTATTTATTTGTACAATAATACTTTTTTATTACAGAAAACGAAGACGCTGTTTAAAGTACATTATTCAGTCATCGAATTATGACTAATACTATGGTTTACTTCCTTTCATGTGGTCTTAGTTATAAAAAATACAAGTGAAAACAGTTGTGGTACAGTAAAAATCTAGAGTGTTTTATCTTGGTTAAAAGCAAATAAATGTGATTTATCTTTCCACTGCGGCCCTGGTACACTTTCACTGTTACAGCATCACAGTTGCGCGCGAGGCGACTATTTGGCAGCCCAGCGCGTGCGCAGGCAGGCCGCCTCGCGGTACACGGAGCTGGCTAAGTTTTTACTATTAGCGCGATATGTGCTCGCGGTAGGAATGGTTTTCAGCATTAGCGCGATGTGTCATATGCTAGTGCGTTGAGGTGTGTATGTGTATGTGTGTGCAATAAAATGTGCTTTCTAGTGGCCTTGATGCGCTGTACAGTGTAACAAATTAAATTACAATACGGTCCTTTTTTATGGTTTGAGAATAAAGGTATTTTTTGGACGTGGACGTAGAACTTTAAACGTAGTATAAATGTGTTGAGAGTTTTTTATATTTAATTACTGTAAAAATACAGTAAATGTTTAATACCATTTTCTGCCCACAATATATTTATTATTATATATCCGTACAAATGACGAAGTAAAATTCCAAGGACTTAGTTTTTTTTATTTTAATTACCAAGAATGGAACGAAAAAAAAAAAATCTCGGCCACTAATGTAGCATTTGCTTCAAACGTAGAATTTCTTATTCCAATTTTATTGAGCCGTTACGCTTCGGACTATCTCATACAGTTTGAGGACGGCGTGGTCTGTTTCTCATATATGTTCATACATAAGTAATGAAATGCAATTTCAGGTGCGGCGTCAAACTACAGCCAGTAAATACAATGATTGAGTTGTGATTTCCATAATGTTCGGGTTCAAGCTGTCCATGGTACAAATCGTCGTGTTTCTGATATGGGCAACACAAAACTGCACCTTCGGCAATATTATCCTATGGTACATTTTCGCTGTAACCCTGACTTTAACTCTGATTTTGGCGTTATTGACATACGATTATGATTACTGGTCTCGACGAGGAATTTTTTCCCCTCCGGCGTGGCCTCTGGTAGGCCACATCGGGACGGTGGCCACTTTTAAAGAACAGGGCGGGATGTGTTTCAAGAGGATTTACGACAAATATAAGCATTTGAGATTTTTGGGTAAGTTGACTGGTTTTCGTCTACCCACAGTCACGTGTGTTCTTTTATAGATTTAGAGCATAATTTCATTTAACTCAACACAGATTGGTGAAATTAAAGACATTTATTTATGTATATAAAATTTTTCTACGTCATTACGAGAGATCCTTTGACGAGACTCCCCGGTATCAGCTAATATCTGACCTATTCGTACAAGATACGTGAGCCTTGCTGTCCCTCGGCACTTGCATCTATTAATATTCAGAAAGATTATTCCATCTAAGGAGAAATGGCTTTAATGGCGATCTTGACATGATTACGTCTGATACTTCCAGGAACACACCAATTCTTCCAACGCACCCTCGTGGTCCAGGATCCAGAGTTAATCAAGCGGATCTGTGTGAATGATTTCCAATATTTCACTGATCGGGGGTTCTTCTTCAACAAGGAGCTGGACCCTCTGGCTGGGTCCGTACTCTTCCTCAGGGGTAGCGAGTGGAAGAAGCTAAGAGCGAAGATATCGCCTATATTTTCGTAAGTTATATGTATCAATTAAATTAATGAACTCTTTTAATATCTTGAGTAAATATAGACGGTTATCTGGTCTTGAATTAGGTAAAACTTGTAGTGTGGTGGTCAGAGAGCCTAGAGCTATATGTACATATATTATATATATATTGCTAAATACCTAATTATACATAAAATTTTACACATACACGCAGAACAAATATTAGGAACATCAGACATGTAGTCGTTCTGCGTGGAAATTGAATTCATGTACTCCCCTCAGCTGTCAGAGTCAATAACTCTGGAACTGGTACCACTGAAATAAAAGACATATAAAACCCTTTTGTTGCTTACGTCACATGAGATTCACTTGTTTTAGGTACACATAACTTAAACATAGACACAGTAATATAATAGGCAGCTAAAAAGCGATTTCATTCCAGGCGACTCAAAAAATCCTCAGAATGAATATTACAAGAAAGAAAATAGAATAATAAAATAAAAGAAGTATTAATAAATAAATTTAATTATTCCAGGCCCATAAAATTGAGAGGAATGTTCCCATTAATAGAGAGCACAGCCAGCGAATTCATCATTCGTGTGCGAAACATTATCAACAATACCAAAAACACAGCCAAAAATAACGTAGACTCAAATAATAAACATATTTGTGATCTCGAGGATAGATATGAGGGTGTTTTATCAGCTATGGTGGATCCAGAGAAGCTGGTCGGGGGTTATACGGCTGATGCAATAGTGCCTTGCGCTTTTGGACTCAAAAGTGCTGTCATGGACAATCCCAATGACCCATTTGCTGTTGCGTTACATGCGTTTTACGAAATGAGTCTCTATAATATATTTGAGAAGTAAGTTACTATTTTTATACCAGTGAATTTTCTTTCACGCGATGCTGTCTAAGTCGTTTTTCGACAGCTTATATCTAGATCAAAACCAACATCATAGATCTATAACAAAGTTATTTAGTCAACATTTCTTTTATTCCATACTATTGATTCTTTTCTTATAAAATAGTGTTCCTTGCTGCTTTTCGACAATGTTTATGACTTGGTTTATTTCCTATTAATATGTCTAAAAGAACACCTGTTTAGGAGACTTGAAAATGTGTATCAGGCATGTTGACCTTGATTTCTATTTAACCTTATGTAACTAAGTATAACAATTTTTGAAGTCGGTTTTTTGTCACAGTATTCTAACAAATAGAATGTCTATCGTTCCGTTTATGCCATTTACATACTTAGATTTAATGTACTATGTACATAGATGTTTTTTTTTCTTTTATTCCAGAACAATGCGTCAGTTTTGGCCAGCGTTTGTACTGTTCTTCCGTATGAGGATCATACCGAAAAAAACACATGATTTTTTCTACAACATAGTGACAACTGTTCTGAAGGCACGAGATAATGGTACCTTAGTGAAATTCATATTGCTATTTGTTTGTTGTTGTTTGTCTATCTGTCGATTTTTCTATATGCCTGTCTATTTCGTTTTCACATTAAATCGCTAAAATAATTTTGTGTTAATTTAATATGAACCTAAGTTTAATACCGATACAAGATATTGACTATTTGATTACATTTGGGTATTCTTGGGTTTAAAGGTTACTATTGTAATTCGCAGGTGAGCAAGAGAAGCGAGGAGACTTCATCGACATGATGATGGCGCTGCAGGCAGATGGTCGCAACAACGACACCAAGGCCGATGAGAACGACGTGGAAATCAGTATGTAACGTTCCATTTTGACTATATTTTCGTAAAAGTTAACAAAGAGTATACGTCATCTTTATTAAGGCCTGGCGAGGTCTAGTGAAATCTGTATCTTTTACGTCATCTGAACCCTTTTATAGAGAAAACGAGATTCAAAGAAACGCTCGATTTCAACATCCTACGGAGATAAAGTAATTATTGCTATTGGTCGCACATGTGCTAGGAATCTTTAAGACTAAGTTGGGATGATTCATATGTTTCCGTTTAACCAGATTACTGCATCCATTGTTGCGTACTAGCTGGCAACAGTACAGCAGCAGCAACCCATTTACCCTCCACGTTTGATATTTAAAATATGCATCTCCATTCACGTTAAATTATCATTGGACATTTGTACCTTATTTCTTATAGGACTGAATTGTTTGAAATGATTTCAAAATATTTGTTTTTCTTGCTGACTATTTTGGGTACAGAAGTACCGTGCCTTATCACATTTAAACTTAACGCATCTATAAAATTTTGGAGATTGAATCGATGGCCTCACAGAATAGAATCGTTATTAATTCTGAAGATGAAATATTTTTCAGTTGCATTTATGGACATTGATAATATTAAGGATCTTAATAATCAAAGTAGAGTCCAATTTCTTTCCTGTGACCTGCTAAGAATGATAAAAATTTCATAAACAAAAACTGTCAATTTGTGAACAGCCCATATCTTACACTTGATATTAAATGTTGATATCATTAAATTACATTAATTATTTACAAAATTGATCAACTTTCCTTTTTATAGTGTGATACTCACAACTTGCGAGTGATAATGAACTCAAAAATGAGCACCTTCAATTCGTGAACAGACCTTCACATTAGCCCTTCTCATTCTGCGACGAGACCCGCGTCCAGAAGTCTAACTATAAAAGGGTGGATAATGATGATGATAAATTTTTGAACACCAGGGGATCTTGGGTCCAAGGTTAGACATTTTAATTTGGGTGTGCGTTGGCCCATTACGTTATCTGAGATATATTTTAATCAGATTAAGGGCATTTCCAGATAAAAGTTTTAACAAGATGCGGCGAGCGGCCTAAGTTTTGAACTTATGTAGTTTGGCTCCACGCTCTCGTTATGAAAGTTATGAGAACTGGGCCTAACATAAAGTATGTTTTGAAGTTTTGATATTCTTTAGTCCTTCCCGCTCCGTCTATATAAAAAAAGTTACAAATGACCAGCCTGTTGGGTCATTAATTAACGATCCTGATCACAATCGCAAAAGGTCGTGACGCAAAACAATGCACACTGCCAAGTGCTACATGCAAAAGCTATGAAAAGATATTGGTGCTGCCCGCGGACAAGGGAAATGCTACTGTGGTGGTTGACACGCGTGAGTATGAACACAAGGTCACGCAATTGTTAAGTGACACAACCATCTACAAAAAAGTAAAATACAACC
>DWJK01005099.1:0-11407 GCA_018248815.1 Croniades pieria auraria
ATTGCTATTTTATATGATTGTGTTAGTGTTAACCTTGTTGGTGTAACCTAATAAATAAATAAATAAATAAATAAATTCCGCATTGTTTTTTACCCAAGGTATTTGCGCAAAGTAACCCAAACACCAAATTTGTATTTCGTTCATTTTTAGACGATTTATGAGACGGTTTTTCTGTATGATCCACGAATGAGATCGTCGATAGTACTGTTGTAATAATGGAAACACAAGTCGATCTATGATAGGAATTAACAGGAGGTTTTTTTGAGCGTTTCCAGTTAATGGAATCAAAAATTATTTTGTCTATTATTCTGCACTAGTTGTAACACTTTAATATAGATAAGAAATATTTCTTTGCAGTCCAGTATACAACCAACATGACCTTCCAGGCGAATGAAAATAACTGTAGATTATTTAAGCGGGAGTCCGTCTTCGGGTTTTGGGTATTTTTCGGATTAAATGTTGACTGTACGATTGTAGTATGGTATCCGCGTTTCATCAGTTGTTATAATTTCGTGGCGAGCGAAAAGCCCTTAAATTTAGTAGTAAACCTGTCAACCGTCTTTTCTGTTTCCAATAATCTCACTCCTAAAGTAGGTTGCGTCGATATTTTAATCCAAAGATTGTTTCATAATTTTATTAACTTATCCTATACCTATTCTGGCAGGAACCCCAATATTAAACTGACTTGGTGGAATTAGCCCGATCATTTTGGGTAGGTTTTTCGTAACCATCACAATTGTCTTCAATTTTTAGAAGCATCCAGACAACGACTGCGCTAATCCTCCCAGCTTTAAAAATATTGACCATTAAAAAGAAAATGCTTTTAGATTTTGCTTACATTCTTCTAAATATCATTATGTAGCAGGTGTTGAACAATTTCTAAGGTTTCGAATCTTCGTTAGGCAAAAACAATCTATTTTCTTTTAAGATTTAGTCACATTTACTACGCTTTCAAAGAGAGCATTAAAAATACAACTGCGTCAATCGAAAAAGAGAATCATAAGGAATGGCTGCGTAAACATTGTCGCTGCCTCTGACTTGCAATGTGGCCAATAAGTTTTACGCCGATAAACTAGAGCAAATTCCTAAAACTTCGGACGCATTCCTCGTAACAAACTTCAGCCACTAGAGCGTAAAACATGATATCGTTGGCTCTTACATTTCGTCTAATAGATATTTACGAAAGCTTAAAAATTTTCTACCTAAAATCAGTAATAAGATTAATTTTTTATGATGCGTTTTTATGAAACATGTACACAATAGAAAGACGAGCCAGTTCCTCGTCGCCTTGGTGCTCGCGAGGCTAAGTCCGCTAAGTAGGCCTTTCATGATGCGAACAAAGCGCGTCTTGGGCGTCTACTGTGTTTCAATCCTGACACAACTGGGTCAATGTATGCTTCTTGAATATTGCAGTGGTTGCGTAGTAATTCCCTGAGTGCCTTAATGAAAAAAGCTGGCTTTTGCTTAATACTAACGCCCTGTGTTCACAAACCGTCCGTAGGTACAATTTTTAGTCGCGCTATTTTAAAAGAGAGAAAAGTTTTAGAATGGAGCGCAGGATATTAAAAAAGCTCGGATATTTTCTGACATCCAATAACAGTCTTTGACTATGTCTACTAATATGATCTGAAAATTTTGTAATCATTACTATCTTGAAAAGTTGGCGTTCACGTACCTGGATAGAAGTCATGTGACTTGGACATCTTCACTCTGGCGCCAGTGTCCTTTTGCAGCTGGGCGATAGTCTCGCCGCCCTTGCCGATGATAGCGCCCGCCACCATGGACGGGACCAGAACTTTGAAGTGGTACGTGGGCTCCACAGCTGCGGATTGAAAATGATTCTTAATGATCGCTGAATGGCCCCAGGAATACTGCGTTTCGAAAAAGATATACAAATTACAAGTAAAATACCAATTACAGTTATTTAGCAAGAATGAAAAAACTGAATATTTTAAATAATAAAATTTTTCAAAACACAGCATCCCCTGATTCATGCTTGAAAAAGAGTTATATGGTAGAAGATAGAACAAATGCAATCTGATTAAACATGTAGACCCGACAGATGTGTAAGTTTGTCGATGAAGAACAGATAGCAGAAGCTGATATATTGCAAGGCACGTTTGCCTTTAGTGACTAGTTCAGAAATAACCTTAACTGCATGAGTCAGTGTGAAGTGCACAATTATATTACTTGAGTATGTACAAGTATGTTTATAAGCCACACCTTCGAGAAACTGTGATGATGTCAGTCGCCGTGGTGGTGAATATGACGAAAATTCGATAGCGAACTTTGAAATTCGACGTGACGATGTTACCCGACCCGATTAATAGATTATGAAAAACACTGATAGTCGATGCGGTGGTATCGACTGAAAGTGGCTTGTAGCAGATACAGACGTACAAAAATGACATCGATAGAAATATTTACGGTTTCAATAACCTTAATGGTGGCAATGAATACTAGTTGACTATTTATCTCTCATCTTATCTTATGCACAAATTTAATATCTACAAGTGTATTAATAGTATCTACAGAGGAAAAGACGCTTTAAGCATAGGTTGTCTAGACATAAAATTTATTGAGACCTCCACATCAGTGCTGCCACAATTTGTAGTGTAATCGAGAAGTCTAAGAAGAATATTAGTTACATCTATGGCATTGATGACGTTTAAGCCAATTAGGAGCACGAAGCTGTTCATGTTACTGGTGTTAACAATGTATATATAGAATATGTGACCTTAAATTTAGTTTAGCGTATAGTATATCATGCATATTTTGATTATTTATGAACAGAAGTAGCTAACATTCTACAGGTATATGCAGAAGAATTCAACGGTGTAAACAGATTTATGATTGATGTGAGCTGAATACCTACAGAGGTGCAAGCGGCCTTGGAAGTCGGGCTCAATTGATGATATAAAAACAAGGCACACTAGAATCGTTACGATGCTTACGTACATGATGTTAACGAAGCTCGATTAGAGCCACTCGGAAATAGTATTATTTTCAATAGTCAGTATGCTGTTGCAAAACACGGTTCGAGAGCAAATACAACACTGAACGACACATTAGAGGTGACGATGATGATGATATTTAACCAACGTCCTGACCAGAAAATCTCGAGTTGATTTCGGAATTACGGAGTCATGAATAAAATAGACAAATAAGACTGATGAACTATGCAGTAACGACGAAGAACAAAGCGAATAGAAACTCCAAGAAACAAATGCCAAATGCTTTAGTGCGTGAGAAGATTCAAAATCCAATTTTGATTAAGATCACAATAATATCGAAAGACAAAACATAAAGGCCATTAAGAAGGAACGGTTTCACTGAACCCAAACGGCTAGGCTTCCATCCGCCTAATCGATTAGCCCTCCTATCGATGTTTTTGTATGAAAAAGGGTCTCTATGGGCTAAGGTCAGCAAATAACACATTGTATGAACAAAAATATTAGCAGATTTTGGTAGGTATTAAATTTATAAAATATATACGTTAAGTTTCACTACTTTTTGTAAGCATTCCCATAGCAACCACCACGTCTTAAGTATAAAAAACCTTACTGTGGAATTATTATTCTCAAATTAAAATGCTACGGCGAAATGAGAAAGTAGTATAACGTAACAAGTTTTAATAATGGCATCACTGCAAAATATGACTACAAAAAGGTATATAATTTTGGTAATTTTTAATAATATTATAAAAATAAAAGAGACGGTTATCGAGGAAGAATATTTTGAACGGTCGAAATGATTTAGTGCTTTTCGTAAAACAGTGAATGGAGTGAAATGATTTCGTAATTACTTGACTAAGAGATTTTCTTTCCTGTATTTTTTATATATTTGAACAGTTGAAAAACGGAAAATGAGCACAAGGCGCATACCCAGCGTGTAAGTGCAAGTAAAATCCCTCAGGGGATACACGTGTTTAACAATGGACCGGGACAGGCTGATGATGTGCACGTGTGAGGAGTATAAATAAATTTTTAGCACCACGCACTGCCATTCGGTCGTACGGAAGAACCTGATCATAGTCGAGTCCAATTTATCAATGATCATAATTAACGTGCTCAATTCGACCTTGCATCTCCGTCAAATCCATTACATTAGTCTCTCAGCTCAAAATAATCCTCTAAAACAAAATAATCGTTTGATGTTGTTATGGATATTATAAACGAAGTATATTTTAGACGAATACAACTATTTAACGTACTTTTTTATGCTGCAAATAAATTAAACATAAAATGCTCTACTTGTCATAGTTTATTTACAAATCTTCATTTGATAAATACGACTTTAAAATTCCATCGAAATACGTCATTTGTTTCATATTCCACTTTTTATATATGGAAATATAATCGAATGTGATTTATCGAAAGTGAAAACTACACATTGTTGGAAGTATTATTTAAATTGAACGCACAAGTATGTATATTTGAATGAATCTATGCTCGTGAAGAAAAATATAAAAATAATCGAAACGAGAAAGTGTAGTCATTGTACAATAAAAAATGTAAGTACGTAAATAGGTAGAAACGATGAAAATGTAAAGAGGGTAACCCACGCAACTGGAAATCTTAATAGAGCATCGAGATGGCAATAACGTCCATTGTTTGCACAACAACGGGACGGCATATGGGCGGAAACGTGGAAGGACAAAGGAGCTGCGCGTCCGACGTCCAATGTGTTTCAATTGAGTAGTGGTGATAGTCCGCTGGCGTCCCGGCGGCGCGTAACGTGGCGTCTGGACGCGTCTCGTTTGACCTCATTTCAAATGGACCGTGCGCCCCGCGTCGCGTTCACCTGCAGTCGCACAATGCGCAACTCACGCTTCTGTGACGCCCCGAAGGATGCTGACCACTGTCTGAACACTTGAAGCTAGCAAAATACTGGAGCCTTTTGCTATTTTGTCTCGCATTATAAAAATTGTAAATGTTTATATGCCGTATATGAAGTACCAACGAACATTTCCAATATTGATATAACTTAACAGCGAGAAGGAATGAAAAGTTTAATGTCCAGTAGCAATACTTAAAAATAGAGCAGCAATTCATTAATCTCAACGACATTAACATTTTCCCTTAATCACAAAATAATTTCAGTAGCTAACCGTGAAATAGAATAGAGAAATAATAACGAATTTATGTCACAACATTATACTATGAATACTGGAATAGGGACAGATTATAACGTTAATTTCTCTGATTTCAGTTCACCAACGCGAGCCGGAAGAGCCGGTAATGCGCAGAGCTTGTATGATAGAGATCTTACAAGGGCGTAATTGCGAGTCAGTAATAGTTGTGATTTGCTGCGCGACGGTAATTCAGATGCATTCGTCGCAACTGAGGCGGACTCGGGTACAGCGTTGGATATTACATCACAGACCGTTTCATTGAATGCAAAAGGCAAACAAACATATTATCTATGTACACACCACCTATTGACCGCTTTCAACGCTTCGCTGATACATTTCATGAATCAACGACTAAGTTGTAAATATTAAAAGCACAGAAACTTTAGGTACAGTTACCGATGAGTGAGTGACATTAAAACAATTCGCAATGTCATTCATAATAATTTTTTTCTATCGTATCAATGATATCTCTATACTGCATTAGGGGTGGTGTTCGAATTATTATAAATTTATTTAATGCTTCCGGCCAGATTTAAATAATTCTTTCACTACATTGTTATATAAATTGTGGATGAATATAGCTAGACACGATTTATAAAATAAGACATCCTTGAGAAGACATTCTTGCTGTTATATTTATTTTTGCTTTGACATTTCTCATATGCGTTTGATCTTGATATTCGTACTTTTCGACTTTATAATAGTAGAGCTAATATAGTGAATTTAACATCCTGATCAAACCGTTAACATTTGGCCCGTAATTGGTGAATCATACAAATTGGTGTTCACCATATAAATCTATTTAGATAATTATTTCGATTGCGAATCGAAATATCATCATTGATTATACAATCATGTGGTGGGAAATGCAAGTTTTAAATAAATATGTATGTATTTATTGACGACGCTCGTTGATCTCAAATAGAGTTAAGCAATAATGACATGATATGTCATACCATTATTCAAATCATCTAGATGGAGACTAGAATAAACCAGCTTAAAATAAAATATACTTGTCAATTAAAAGGTGAAAAAAAGACTGTACTAGCCCTAACGGCAAGTGTTAGAGATGCGACAAATCCTGATACGAATACGACAAAACACAAGTTAAATAGAACTTTCAAGAATTACATAACATTGTTGGATAACATGTACCCCGCAATATTCTGGCTTCAAGTTGGGGTAGGAGTGTTGGCTGCAGAGGCCTGCGCGCTCCACTGCCCCAAACGAACGGCCACACGTTGGCACTGATGTCAAGAAAATCATACCATCTGCCAAGATTTCGTGGAAATTAGGTACATTGCATTAGTGCTGTGTTTCCATTGCAGAACAAATAAAATAATCAAGTAGTAGTCCAACATTATGAATAAGCTATGAATATGTTTGTTAATAAATACTTGCTAATAACATATCTGCAGACAAAAAAGACAAAATAACTATCATTGTAATGAAAACTGAAATAATGGAAATATGACATTCTTATTAGAAATAAAGATTTATCCTAAACTTAATTCTGAAATCTTTGCACTTCCTTCCACGCTACGCCTCGATTTTCAAAATTTGCGATCTAAAATTGAGACGTATGAGAAATATGGGAATATCGAATTTGGAAACAACTTCTCAGAGAGGAGAAAAAAGATTACATCAAAAAACCCTGAAACTTGTTAGCACAGCAGCAGTTTTAATAGAAGCAGGAGTTACCGAAATGTAATCAATGTCTGAACAGTCAAGGAATTGAATAAGATTCTGGTATCGTTCCTTCATATGATTGTACTCCTGGCATATAGACGTATCAGCAACTAAATTACGTTCGTCTATACTTATCCGAATGGTAGCGCAAGTACATTCAAACTTTCTCCATCCCATCAAAACAAAGCTAACGGAACTTCGTTAGAAGTTGCGGGCCTCGGTATATTTTCCTGGTAACATTCAACAAATTTATTCATATCCCGAATGTACTCTTTTATCGCAACAGCAAAGTGAAGTATTCCTGTTGTTAAATCATTTACAATTCAACATTGTCGATCTTTGGTCTTCTCGTAACCCACGAAGTTTGATAACTGTTGAATGGAAATCGTAATAGAAACATAAAACACACTGGACATATCTTAACTCCTGAATCTAACGCTGAATCTCCATCAATTCTTTTAGTGTTGCTCTCCTCTTAATTAAAAGCGTTAGAGATAGTCTGCTGCACAATTAAAAAGGGGATAGGCAAACTTCATAGACCTCGCAGAGCATCACGGAGGACCTAACACACCCAGGTTTACTCACGATATTTTCCTTCACAATAATCAATAATATCAAATGCATATAAATTGGCATAGGAATTATTGGTTTTGCATATACATGGTAGCTGAAGTTATTTTGTAGGTAATGTTCTAAATTAAGCGACAGGTGCAAGTAGAACTATATAATTTAACAAGTACCTAATGTCATACACCTTGCGCTACGGTGGCGAGGATGACGTCAACAGATACAGAAATGTCCGTTTTGTAACCAAGATGCTTTAATTCACATAATACATTATTAAAGCGATTCAAATGATTAAATGTAACTTTGGAGATTGTCTCAGAAATGCAACAAAATTCTTGCAAAAACAAAAAGACAATAATTAATCAAGGAGTTCAGTGAAAACGCGACGGAAGTTGGGAGCAATTATTCATTTCTGCTCTCAGCCAATTAGCAATGACATTTCATTTGAGGATCCATAAACTGAAAACATTCACAAGTAATTTCTCAGCGTAGTATTTCGCAAGGTGAATACAATTTGGACTTTAGTTTTTTTTTTAATGAATATTTCGGCAATCAAGGAGTCAGATCTGGATTTAGGTTTCATTAGGTAACAAACCGAGTATGACAATACAGCATTTACATTTTAGACTGGGTTAAAGAATTTCATAAAAATATTGGCCCTATTTCCAAAGCAGTTTTTAGTCCCTTTTATACTTGAATACCATTACATTTAATAGGAAATTTAACGGTCCTAGAGGTGCGGAATATCTAATATCTGTAATTCATAGTCAGGAAAAAAGCTCTTGTGAACGGTAACCGATTGCCATATTGAGCGCGTATGAAAGTAATCCGCTAATATTTCATGCGGCCTAACAAAGATTTTCACAGAAATATCCGTGAATGCGGCCGGCGTGGCGTCCGTTGCGATAAATCACTCGAACGATCAGTCGCCCCGGTCTCGGGGGTTATCGCGCTATCTAAAAATGTTCCTGACGAAACCCGCCAAATAGGCCATTGGACCCGATTCACATAAAATATTTATTAATTTTCGACGAAAAAAGCCAACGCGTACAGCGTTCTTCTCACACATTTCCACTCAATCATCACATCGGTTCTCGTAATTGATATTGTATTGGATTATCCTTTTGCTACCAGCAAATTTTTTGCAGATATCTGAAAAGTTGGAATTCTGTAGGAAATAAGTTTAATTTAATGAATATTTTCTCTGAACATCTCAAATAAACGGACGATATATCGAATCAAAGTGAGTACCCATTAAAAGCTTGAATCGTCAAGCACTCTCGAACTGATCTGCAGCTACTGCAGTGAGAAGTGCCTGATCAATAGATTGTTGAGCGCACATTTAGATCTGACCTACCTACAACGTAGCCGTAATGTTTTCCTCTACGATATTATTACTATCAAATCCTTTAATATTACAAATATGCAGGCAGTAACGGAAAAACATGTAGCCATTCATAAACTCTAAACGACCCAAAAAAAGGTATGAAGAAAAATCGACGCTTAAACGTATCGGGCATTGTTTAACTAAATCCTATTATGTTTGCTGTTCTTCTATGTATATAACGAGAACGGTGGTCCGTCCTTGAGCGCACACTTGAGGCGATCAGCGGCGACTGTTTATAAATATCATTAGTCATCAAGCGTGACGCAACCGCGCGCACTGCGCTTGTATCTTGACAACCTGCATAGCAAACTGAGGAGGCGCATTGCGGCATCTCATCCGATCCAACGATTACCAACTAGACCAGGCCGTCTGCCCATCAGATATACAGAACTTCAACATGATCCGCTGACATCCACAAACTGGCATCATACCCGTAAAGTATACTTAAATGCCACATTTTAACGATTAAATGTATTACACTCATTAGATACTCGTTACGATATTCTAATGAATGCAATACATAATAATAATGTAGACGTTATTAGTCAAATTATTACACATTCAAGAGGTGTACATGTCGTTAATGCATTACGACACTTGTCGATTTGTAAATAAATGCGAACATTTGAACGAAACAATGATTTTGAATCGTAAAATAATTACAATATCAATCACCATAGCATCATTAAACTTGTGGTTCTCAGAAATGACTCCTCCAGGGAATTCCGATTGGAAAACAATGAAGAGATATTAATTGCTGAAGATAAAAATGCAATCAGCTAATTATAACCGCTCACAGTGTGCTCTGTAAATGTCAGTGAAGTTACTAAGTCGACACAACGAAAACTGAACGAATAAATTAAGATGGAATGTTTGGAAATAGACAAACAATCCATCAGTCGCCAAAATAAACGTTTCCTTTGAAAACTTTTTAACAAAGACAACAGAAAAGGCTCTCTGGAAGAATAACATTTTAAATATTCAAAGGGTTCTGAAACGTTTAATACAATTATTTTATAAGCAACCGGAGAGTGATTTTTAAAATTGGATAATTTTCAATTAGCAAATGTTCTGGATGACAGACAACACTATCAAGATCTTGTGCATTCGCGTATCAACATATATTCACAACATGTCAACATAAAACTGCTCTCAGCTCGGTTAATGTAACTTAACCTAAATCTGATAATTTTCCTACCCTTACAGCTTCTCGTAAAAGCATTTTTAAAATAAAAATAGTGCACATCGTTTTTATTCTCGCGGCCCGAATTATGTTTTCGTCCTACATACCCCAACTCGGGCGCAAATTAATAGGAGTCAACACCGCCCACTGTGTTTCCATGAGGAAGTACGGTTACGTATTAAACGCGTATTAGAGCATGAAAGCGATAAACGGCACGTTCGCGTTGGTTTTAAACTTATCAAGTCGACTTATCAATAACCCGTTCCACGTGGATAGCGAAAACCCCAGCCACTAACGTCCGCAATGCACCAAACCGTTCTGCTCAAAGGCTTTATTGGGATTGGATCCACTCGATTGGCCAAAAATGAGCAACACGCCCCCGCGTTTGAAAATGAGCTGAGCGGCTACGTTGATAAGATACGATTGCGAGCTGGTAGGTGTTAATAAATTACAAAACATCGCGACCGCATCCAGTGAAGATACCAATTTCAACAAACCACTTGATGCGAATGATAACGCCTGAGTGTATAATGTTAATGCAGTTAGGGTATATATCAATGTTCTAAACGTCGGCGGTCACGAACCGCGTACGGGCGGGTCGGGTAAATTGTGCATGCTCGACGAATCCCTTTTCCACGGCAGTATCGGGCATGCAAATTACAGGTAAACTCCAAGATACCACTTAGCGTGAACGTCCTAAACCAACAGAGTTCAAATAGGTGTCACACGGGTTCAACCCCCTTGTTGTCACGAAGGTCTCGCCCCTATGCATTTACACAGTAGTGACGTGTTTTTAACTTCTAAATGTAATTAAAATGTATGCTTAGTGATACCATGTGCTTTTATCGAGCAATATCCACCCACCTCTTACGTTTTAATATCGTGAACCGAAAATAGAATTTCTTTGCTTTACGAGAAAGTTACCGGGTTCTATTTAATAATTTATGACTTCCAATTTTAAGCATACTAAAAGTTCAGAGAGGCAACACTTTATATTAAAAAATACTTGCTGTGTGGTAATAATAAATTATGGCATACTCATCTCAATGCCAGCGTGATACGAATAAATGGACTTGTGACTTACGAATCGCAAATCTGTCTAGCAGACCTTGGCACGAGGTGTGAAACGTTTGTCAGACCGGATGAATTTTATGACGCCTCACGTGCATGTTGCGGTATTTAAATATTACAATTATCATTACACAGTCTACCAATTCTTATATGACATAAAAATATGGATTTGCATTGTAGGTACAGAAGGAGCCTTCTCCGAGGGACGCACTTACAAAAGTCACTGTACGTCCCACGGACCCCCTCTCACCAGAATGGCATACATACTGATCGACTACTTCTGTCCTCACGATGGTAACATCATCGACCCATTAACATTCCACTGTTGGAACATGGGTCTCCTCTCATATTGAGAGGGTTAAGGCCGTAGTCCGCC
>DWJK01005100.1:0-11406 GCA_018248815.1 Croniades pieria auraria
TTGACGAACCAGGCTCTATCGTGAAGCTTCTGGCCTTCTCGAATACGTTTCCTCCACTGGCCCCTGTCCACCGCGATGTCTTCCCACTCACAGGGCTTAATGTTAAATGACGTCAGATCTCGCTTAACGCAATCTTTGAAGCGGAGCAAATATTACTAAGTAAGTAAGAATGTATATCACAATATGAGAGCCACATATTTGCCCTATTTGTAATTTTTCAGGCCACTTACGTGAATTGCGAATGATTATTTAAAAAAAAAAATTGCACAGTTAAATGTATCTCTATACAAAATGTTATATTTCGCGTTAACTATGAAAACATTTTATTCATTTTGATAGCGGAAGACGATGGAAAATTTCCAGTAATTAGGTGGAATTTTCTTTGATATTATGGCAAAAACATCCCATTCAGGGGCAGATAAAAGATTATATCTTCGGCTCACCGATCGTTGATGTAAATAACGAACTCATTTCTTTGGGTTTTATTAAGGAAAATTGCTCCCTTGATTTGTTGTTGCGGGGAAAAAGTTGAATTGGTTAATTTAGGGGAAATAATTATCTGTTTACCTCGACGAACAACAAAGTGATTATATTTATTTTTTCAAACAATTGGGAGATTTTTTACTTAGTTAAAATACTTAGTTGTACATTAGTGTAGTGGATGTACAGTATTGTTGTGTAAGTTTATGTATTACTGTATTTTCACGATATAAAATGTATGCTCTTTTAAATAATTATAGGAAGAACGCGTGACTTTTTTCCCTACTATTGCTTAGGAATTCGTTCCCAGAAATACTATTAGTCGCTAATAATAAAGCTAATAATAATAAAGTGCGGGTTGGAAGATTAGACACACTTTGGATTTTTTTTTTATAAATTGTAAGGTATGGCGGTTCTCTCACGATGTTTTCCTTCACCTATAGCGAGTGATATTTAAACTTAAAAACGCACTTTTGTAAAGAGGTGCGCACCATGAATTTGAACCCAGAACCCTCGGAGCTGGAGGCTGCATTCTTAACCACTAGGCTTAGGGATTGTTGGGTACTTTTGTTCTTATGTGATGTTGCTAATCACCGAGATTAATAAGCAGGAAAATTAAGCATTGCTTCCTTCAAGCTAAATCGAATTACCCTTAGGTTGTATTCATCTTAAAAATTCAAATTCAAAAACGTTAAGATATAAACTTAAATCTGGAACTTTTCTTTCTATATTATTATATTCCGGGTAAAACATAATAAAAGTTGAAAAGGAAAAGAATCACATTTGCATAGCGCACAGTATTTTTTCATAACCTTAACTTCGTACTTAACGAAGAAGAGTTGAAGCTGAATGTTGTCTATGAAAACGGAAAGTTCGTCGGTAACGAGAAGAAAAGTTTAATTTGGGTACACAATAGCAATTTTAAGATGTCTGTTACGCGTTACGAATTCCGAGTGGATTTTCAAATTGATTCGATTTCCCTTGAACTTTACAGATCTCCTCGGTTTTTTTGCGCTTTATTTCCAAAATGATTAATTTGTTTTCTTATGGCGTAAATTTCATAGATTCGGTTTAAAAAAATAGGCGATACATCGATTTGAATTATATGGTAGTTCACAATGTAAGAATGTTATACCGTGTGTGATGGTTTTCATGAACCTTGGACACAGATTTCTTCTTTCTTCTTCTTATAAAGGTCGTTTATTATCGCGAAGAGTCTGCTTGTGGTAAAATAATGGATATTACATCATCATTAGAATTTTAATTTTTACCCTTGAACATGGATTGGTTTCCTAGTGAGTTTTAAGGTTTAAGACAATAGCTTAATAGGCTGGCGAGGTGTGGCTTGGCAGACTTTACATATCTTATAAACAGCTGTAAAAAATATTAAAGTGAATAAGTAAAAAGAAGTTGTCATGATATGTTCTTTCAAGAGATACTAATAAGCAAAAAAACTCCTACAATATTCGGTAATGACAAAATCGGTAATGACAAATCCATCTATTTTCATATTCCCAGTACCATTGACATAATTCGGTTTACTCGTTAAATTAAGTAGACGTAAAATTAAAGACCCGATATGTACCGGTTACTACTATACAACTCGGGAAGGTTAAGATACAAGGGTACACTACATAAGCATACAGTTCCACGTCAGTCCCCTGTCTGCTATAAATCCACCGGTATTTAACGAGTTTCCTTAGCCGTTAAGCGTACGTCCCCCGGTAATAATGTAGCGCTATCATCGCTGCACATTATCTTCAACGTCGCTCTAACATATGTGGAGCCTTGGAGCGAAAGAAAATATGTTTTTCGAATTTTGCAGAGTGGTTTACTTTTACCTTGGAGCATAATTTTTATGGATTAACACAGGTTGATAAGTAAGGAGAGGTGTGAGCAAGTAGATATCAAATTGTTGGGACTTAATAGCATTATCACTAATTATGAAAATGCCGTTGGTTTAAAGATGGCTCTTTCAAAAATGGACAAATCTTTCAGTTATCCTGTTGACGAGTAATAAAGGTATGGCTATGATCTTTACATAATGACTTTTGGTACAAATAGGTATTCACGAGTATGTAACAATCAAATGTGCAAGATCATCAATCAAATGTAAAAGATTAAATTTGTTGTCATTTTAATAGTTATCGTAATGTTAATGTATTTTTATAACCTTTAAAGTGTAAGTCAAGTGTTTCTTAGATATAAATAATATAGGTATATTTTGACTGCCTCGTTAGTCGAGTCGTTCCAAGCGCGACTGCCGAACGGGAGGTCCTGGGTTCAAATCCCGGATCGGGTACTATGGGAATTTTCTAATTTAGAATTTCTAGTAGTACCTCGAAGGCTGGATCAGTGCCCGGTGTATGCCAACAGGCTCACTGGTGAAACGTGGGAGTGTACTACACTTCTCTGCCTACCCCTTCGGGAATTATTGGCGTGATGTTACGTTTTTTTTCAAATGTGCGTTTGACATGAGACATGAATTAGACACCTCTTAATTACATTTAGAAAATATGCCTAAGTAACTAACGTTTCAGGTTAAACCTATTTAAGTCGCGATTCATGGGAAATGTCCATCGAATATAATTCTACAACTTTTTTTTCTTTCCAAGAACCCCTAATACATAATTTATTTTCTTTAAGCGTCAGTAAAGTTGAGCGGCAGCGCTAAGCAGGACTTTAAAGAACGAAGACATTTGTTGTCATGTTTCGTTTTAATACGTTTCGCCGATGACAGCCGCAATGCATTTTCTATTGACAAGGCTCTTTGTGGCTTTATCGAGTTTTTTTGCAGTTTTCTAGGGTTAATGAAACATCACATAAATATATAATTATTGGGTTTTCAAATAATAAAACACCGCTGACAACTGACCTCTTCCAACCACGGATTTACTAGTTCATAAAACGCGCATTGTTAAAACGTCTGTTAAATATTTTTTTACATAATATATTTAAATATTTATTACATTAAGTTTGTATTAGTTAATAATAAGGAAAATATTAAATAGTTGAGTGATAAATATTCATATTACATAGCATAACGCAATATCACGCCGCAATTCCCGAAGGGGCAGGCATTGAAATTTGGTATACTCTCACGTTTTATCAGTTACGTTTACGTCCCATAGAATAATAGGCGGTGAGCCTATTGCTATACACCGGGCACAGATCTAGACTTTGAATCACTACTAGAAATTCTAATTAAGAAAAATCCGATAGTACCCGACCCGGAATTTGATCCTAGGACCCGATCGGCAGTCGCGCTTGCAACCACTCGACCAATGAAGCAGTCTGTTATTTTATTTATAACCTATAACAGAGTTAAGGGTCGGGGATTTGAACCCAGGTCCTCCTGATCGGCAGTCGCGCTTGCAACCTCTCGATTAACGAGGCAGTCAAAATATTTATATAACATATTTAATTTATCAACCACACGCTTAAAAATACTAAATGTGTACTAGCTATAATAGATTAATTTAGATTTATGACCTTCAGTAACAAAATTCGTGACCTTATGTCAAGTTTTCCTCTTAATATTATTAATATACAAACCTATTGTTATGAGCCCTAAATAAACAGAGAATAGAATAGAGTGGCAGGTCTCTACAAAGACATTTTTGACTCCACCGACCCCTTGATTAATTCTGAAGAAGATTCTCTTTAGCCAGATTAAAAGTTCCTCCAAACTGAGGAATGCGTGAGCTTATAATGAATGAATTATGAGTTCATTTTCCATTAAAACGAAAATCAAAGGGCCTTTATTTAATTGGAAATCCGCTAGGGAAATATTTTTGCAAAGTCGGAATTATGTCTGTAGGTAATAAATTGTGCGTTTTTATTCTTCAATTTTATTCATTTTTATTTCGAAATTTTGATAATAAATTAGTATATGTGTGTAAATATTAAATATCTGGTTGCCATGAAACAAGCAGTCGCTGAGACATGATCATTACTTACAGTTAATGCTGTCTGATTACCATAAGGCTACTTTTTTATTAAATCAATCATTAATATGAGAATTGAATCGTTCGAACGAATGGCCATTACGTTTACGAAAGCTCTCGGCGATTTTTCACCATCGAAAAATAAACTTTTACAAAAGAAACAATGCCAATGACGGTCCATTACTTTTAAAGCTTTTTCTCGTAAACATATTGTCGGCTGTTGCCGTACGGAATTAAAATTGACGTTTTGTAGCGAGCGTACGGAAATCATGCGGGGACAATTTATTTTATTACTCGATTAAGAGCTTACTCCGGGTTTTATAATAGCATAATGTATTTTTTTAATAACTTCATGCACTACATTGAAATGCGTGGAAGCGAAAATAGAGTGCTTTTTATGAAATAATCGCTGTATGATGTTTAAGTTTTTGTGTATGTGAGCTGCCGACTCGTGGTCTATAGCAGAGGGAACGGAAAGTTTTCGATTTTTTTCTGCAATGTTTTTTAGAACCTTGGCGTTAAACTACCGTATTGCTCCAGGGCTTGTACGGATTGTTCATTGCTGATGTAATGTCATATCAATGTGTTTATAAAGTGTTATCAATGGCCTTCTGGACGCAGCGCCCAATTGAGATATATTTGCAGATGAATAGAAGTTTTTTGTAATATATACATACATTATTGTGAAGGGAATGCGTGTTGTACTTTTGAGAATTTATTGACTTTTATGTTTCAGTATTAATTTATTAACAAAAGTTATTAAATGTAGAAATTATATTGGGGCTTTCGTCGTTGTTTAAAATTTACTAGATTTTGATATGCTTGCCCAAAAACTATCATAAACCTAGGACTCGAATTATGTTGCTCGCATTCTCGGTTTCATCATGAAAACTAGTGCTATTTGACATTTACATGTCATATATTTAGGCTTTAAGCCAAATCCTGTAAGCCGTAACGTGTAATACTAGGTAGGTTAGATACAGTGAAATTTAATTACTTTGAACCCAACGAACCATGTGATTGTCAACTGGCGGCATGCTGTGTCACTTGTCGCGGCATGTAATGTGCATACAGCTTTATCGGATACGTATCAACGTATTTTCAATCTTATGTCACACGTAGTAAGGTTCAAAATCTGAATAACATTTTAGAGCCACAGTAAAACCTTATTCGAATTACACAGGGGTTTATAACGATGAATCGTATTGGAGAAGACGGTACGACAAATTAGGCAAACGGAAAAGTGGTTTATCTCGAGGAGAATTCTGAAATGTTTGCACGGCGTATCGTCAGCAATACAATCAAATCATTCCCCAAGTACGGTACGAACGACAAATGTACACATGTAGGAGAATTGTCTCAATAATTTTAATGTTATTGACATTTTAACTTAATGTTTATAGAACAGAAATAGAATTGTATTAAATTCGCAACTGTTTCAACCAATAATAATAAACTTTTATATCTGGAGGAAAGTATTTTCCTAGCAATTTATTTAGCCTAGCAAATAGGGAGGCGGGCCACCTGCTGGTAAGTGGTCACCGTCGCCTATGAACATTTGCAACACTCGAAGAGCGGCCGATGCTTTGCCGGCTTTGAAGGAGAGCTCTCTTTGCGCTTTTCTTGAAGAATCCTATGTCATAATGCTCCGCAAAACCGCGGATGGAAGCTCATTCCACATTTTGCAGGTGTGTGGCAAAAAGGATCGTGAAAACCGAACTGTGGAGGAACTCTACAAGTCTAGTTGCTGCAGATGAAACCTCAATCTTCGGCGAGTGGTGCGGTGGGGGAAGGGTGACACGAGCATATTTTGTATCATAGGGTTTGTAGACATACTTTTCGTCAGCTCTGCTCGGCTCAAAGTTATTATTATCGGGAAGAGTTACCTATACTCTGTTCAAGAATGAGTGCCAATAACCTCGTTCATATTTAAACATTATTAATATTTATTAAACAAAATATCGATTTTCCTGGAGTTTATTGCGTTAGGCAGTAGGTCTAATCGCAAGCACTTTTGTTTGACAGGGATGTGTTTCATCACATTATCTATTAAGCAATATCCGGCCATAACCCACTCTGTCTTCTGTTATTTTGGCCGGGGCTCAGTTGGGAATAGCCGAGCGGAAAAGATTCCGATCAAGACTGAAGACGAAACTCCGAGCTAAGAAGTTTAGAATTTGCGGTAACTATCGAACAATACAACAAACAACTATTTATCTATATATTAACAATTAATATTATGATAATTACTTATTGGACAATAACTAATCATTAAGGTTGGCTTAACGGGTTAGTGTAATTAGCGTTAATAACAATTTATACAAAAAATCTAGGTATGTGAAGTCTGCCAAGCCGCACTTAGCCAGCGTGGCAGATTAATTGCCTTAACCCTCACAATATGAGAGGAGATCCATATTCCAACAGTGGAATGACAAATGGGTCGATTATTATTACAATTTTATTTTATAATAAATTATATACTGCTGAGGATCGAGCTCAATAGCTTGCCATTATAGAGGCCTATAACTAGCAGTGGATCGGAAGAGAGTAACGGAAAAGAAATATTCATATAAATTTATAATGTGGGTGGTTGTAAGTCTGTTTGATATATGGAAATGTTTAGCAAGCTGTCTTAGCAAAATAAATACGCAGACCATTGTATATAAATAGGCCATTGTAATAACAATGGCCCATTCCACTTTTCGGGCCAGGACTACCTAAAACAAAAGACTACCTGAAGAGCGAAATTTTCTATAGCCCGCGGCGTATGATCCCGTATGAGGCTGGCATCGCAGCAGTTCGTTGCTTTATTGAGAGTTGCGACACGTAAATGTTTGTTTTCCTTGAAGTTTCGCATTGCGAGGTTTTATCTCGTACGGAAAGTTGTATGGTTAATTAGCCCGAGAAGCCCTCAAGTTTTCCCAGCACGTTGCGCCGAGGGCTAAGAACTTGTTACGTCCTGTTATCGGATTTTCCTGTTGAAACATCCCTTTATCATAAATATTTGCGTGTTTGCGTCATTTCTATTTTTAATTTTATGTTTTATCAAAATCATTGTTGGCAGGAGTTTATTATTGCATTTTAAGTCTTTCCTGTTGTATGCTGACAACATGCCGGTGCTTCGTGTATTATACTAAAAATAATTTATCGGTATGGTCCGACTTTAAACCTTATACATGATTTTAAACCGTCATAGATTACTATGCCCGTATCTTTATTAAGGTTATACATATAAATATCTAATAACCATTTTAATTGTCAGCTGCTAGCTTTAATCTTATTTAATATATACAGTTATTTGCTTATTATTTTAGTTATATTTTAACTAGATTTTTATATGTTTAAGGCTAAACAGAAAAATCTGATTACAGTTTTTAGTTTTCATTAGAACTTTATGTCTTTAATTATTATTGTTCACTTCGGGAATCTTAATTGATTTAATAAACTTACTTAATCTTCATTTGAACCTTAATTTATTCCATATAATATTGTACCTTTCAGTTTACTTTGAAATTGATTTAATAATATTGTGAATGGACTGAATTCATTGTTCCGAGAGTTAATTCCCATAACAAATTTTAGCAAATTCAGGAGCCGGAGGCAGAATTTTTATTACATTTAATATACACGTATAATAATGTAAATATTGTGGGTATTCTAAATATCAAAATTATTATTTTTATTAATATTTAGAACGGCAGGTCCCTAAGGATTGAGATATTTGGCACTCAGTGCTCTCTGCTTACCCGTACGGGATCTGACGTGACTATAATGATACATTATAAAAACATACATTCTGATTTTCGAGCCCGCAATTAAGGAATGTAACATTGCAACAAAGTAAATATTATATATTACTGCGGCAACCGAGATGCATCTGAAAGTGAGGTTGCAAATCTAATATTTGCAATAAACTTGCCGGGAAACTCATTATATTACGCTGTGTTGAATGTGAAAATTATTCCCACTAAGTGAATTCTATGCCCGAAGTTTCAACGTGAAGTTAGCACAAGGGAAAATACTTAAAGCGTCCATTACACAAATTAATTTGTTAATTACTCCAACCGCTATCATTCAACAAGTCATTGTTCATTTCGTTCGGGAAGTTGTAACATCGACAACGTAATACGTATCTAATACATTTAAGAATCAATATATATTTACTTATGTATACTTCGGTTTCAATATCGGTACTAAAATACCGGTGGTTTCTTTATCAGTTGTTTCTTACTAAAGAATTGAAGAATAACTTGGAGAAATATGTCTTGTATATTTGTTTGAAAATCGTAACAAACGATGCCATATCTTGGAGACATTCGTTTTTTCGGAAATGATTTCATTATAATGTTATCGTTACAAAACAAATTTCCGACTAAGCGTTCATATGTGTAGCAAAATAAGCGAAGTGCGTGAGGAAAGCGAAATATATCGTTTAAATGAAAACATTTGGTAAACTGACACAATTTCGCGATAACCAGAACGGAAGCTTCGCAAGGTGTTGCCCATTTTTCAATCACGCCTGAGTTCAGTTCGCTTCTATCTCCAAACATTTTGGCGATATATGACCGTCATAATTTGGTTCGCGGGCGTTTTGTTTTTGAATGAATAATCTCATAGATAATACAGTGATGACATGTCCGGAGCATGTTTTCCTTTTTGTCCCCATTTTTGTCATAGCTGTATGTGAATCTACATTACACTACTGTTATGCATGGAAATTACGCTTTTCCTTGTTTTCCTCGATTGTGTGTGAACATATTCAAGCTCTATATCTGTTGACGCCAGATCTGTCTCGGTTGTACAAGAATCTTATTAGCAAGAGATTGAGAATAAAAAACATTATTCATCAAATGTTATCAAAAGCATAGTTCAAGTCACAATAATAAGCTAATTAAGCAAAATATAAAAGTTTGGGATAAAAGAGAAAGAAAATACCGCTCACAATGAACTTGTTATATTGTATTTTTACAACTTTGAATTTCGTGGCAGTGTTTGCCCACCGCACAGAAAAAGTTTGCCCACTTCAGGAAGTTTCGCAACATTTCTAACATTTTCCTGGAAGGAATTTTTAAAATGCCGGCGAAGGCATTTAAAGGAAAGTCGTTTGACCTTATTTTTAAAAGTTTCTCATTCGCGGAAAAGATTGATGTTCCTGGAAATTCGTTTAAGAAGATGATTTTTTTTTACCTTAAATTTATAGAAGAGATGAGACATTGGATGTTACACGATAATGGAAATTGTACCAAGGAATTTATGGAGTCTATATACTTAGCTCATGAAAAGACAATTTAAAAATATTTGTGTACTACAACTAGTAAGAGTTAAATTTAAAATAGTTGTGTTGTAAGGTGCTTTAATTTGCAGCAGTATTGTTGGGCCGACTGATCAGTGTGCGTCCTATTGGGAAATGTTTTTATCTAAATATATTAAGTTTGAACATACTTACATGAGATGATGCGTAGGGGATCCATGCCAGGGAAATTTGGTGGCATTTAATTCAAGACTTCAAGAAACTTCGGATGAGAGGTCGATGGGAAGGGAACAAAGCACTCAACTACCTCAGTCAGAAGCACCAGCAGAACCAAGGCTTTGTAGGTTTTCCACACATGGTTTGACAGTAAGAAAGAATTTTGAAAATGTGCCAGTTTCGCTTACATTAGATCTTAACAACAAATGCGTTTCGGACTAATTGGTAATATCTCTGCGTAAATTCTCTCAATCTTTAGGTAAAGAAGACATTTTCACAGCGCGACCAAAACCTTGAAAGATCACGTACCGAGGCGTCAGCGTACGGCGGGTAATTTCGATAATATTACGTGCGACAGATGTTTGGGTGTATTTTTCAATCTCGCCGGGCAGAAAGCGATAAATGGGCGTACGTGGGTGAAATACCGTTGAGCAACTATTCACTACGGCTTGTTTCTTTTTTCCTATATTAGTTCGATCTTGTGTCAAAAACTTTCACCGTGTTACATATAAATAAATGTGTACATCGTCATTGAATAGGTAATGTACTTATGTTCTATTTTGGACGGATTAATAGGCAATATGAGGAGGTTATAGTCTTCAGTAGTAGCGAAAATCCTGTCACGAGATCCATGATTTTGTCTTAATAAGGTAATTAGCAAAATTCTTTAAAGACCTGGTAATTATTGTACTTAAATGTTTTTGCGAGAAGAGGGTTAAAATAAATGTTATCGGTACCAGCTGAAGTTTTGTACAGAACCTATATACCTAGATTTTCCAGACCCGGACAGAACTAAATCGCTTGCATAATGAATTTAGTGAAATTTATCACGCAATAGAACAGAACTGGCGCCTTCGTGAAACAGATACCCATCCTCTGCCTTATAATATACTGAAAATGTTCTTATCAAAAGATTTCTTTTGCAATACGGATGGTAAAAGCTTACTATAACAGTTCTTATATAAGAATAGAATTTGGCACAGAAAAGATCACAAGTATTCGGAGTCTAAGTAAATTGCTAGTTCTATCGTACGTTCGAGATAAACCAGGAGGAAGTGGCGCTTACATTGTCTGGGCCATTTGAGGTAGCTAGTTTAGCTTACCCTTATCCAATTCGACTAAGTTTGCCGGAATATCTAAAAGTTTGCGGAGTAATCTATTATTGATGTTAAGTAGATAAGTTTTAATGCACATTTACTGCTTTTATTCGGATTGCTACCTTTAACCTTCAAATTTTTATAATCAATAAGAATAGATGGCTTCAAATAAGTTTATTTGTTTATTAATTAATTTTTTTATTAGGTTGCATCAACAGAGTAAACACTAGCACGTTTGATACAGGAGAATATTATACGAGGTAAAAAGTTGAGTGTCAGCCCAGTTAGAGGCGCAAACGACATGCATAGCTACAGGGAACATAACACTAGTGTAAATGCTAACAACAACGATTTTGTTATGTAATGGTATATACAGTTGACCTATAGGTTTTGGCTGTCAGCTTATAATAATAAT
>DWJK01005101.1:0-11406 GCA_018248815.1 Croniades pieria auraria
AATTATTTAAAACCCTATCAAAAAGGAAGGAAACCAAAATTCCAACAGTGGAACGATAAATGGGTTGATTAAAAAATAAAAAAAAAAAAAAAAAAAAAATAACGATTACGTAAACCCCAAACGATATGAAAGAATTATATACTAAACTCGCTGTGCCAGCGACTTCGTACGCGTAGATTTCGTAAGTTTTGAAAAATAAATTGACATAACTTTTTTATTTGTTTAATGTGAATGAATTAAATGAAAAAAACACTAAACGTTAAGTGAAGCCTATCACAATATAATTCTGAAAACTGCATCAAAATCGGATAAGTCGTTTGTGAGATAAGCGTGCATAAACATACAGACATACAGACAAACAGACAAAATGAAAAAACATTGTTTTGGGTTCTCTTGCGTATTAAAGGCACCCCGTTATGAATTTTTAAATATATTCACCATGTACAGACGATCAGTTAAGTTTTATTATTAATATAGATATCCAATACGCGAACGAGTGTTATCATGACGTGTGGCTTTAAGGTTGGACAGTGTGAAGCGTAGGCGAGGCGTGCGGTCATCACACTAGCGACAATAAACTAACATGTTGTAAAATAGAACCGTATCTGATTCGAGAGGGAATCTAACGGCGACCACACACGATGCTGTCTACTGGACAGTTTCGACATCGACATTATCATTAGTTCTCTTGTATGTTAAAACTGGACACCGATTATCATCAGGAGACGCGGTAAGCGAGAGATGTTTGGGATACAATCATAAGTTTTAAAGCTTTCAAATAGTTTAATCAAATCATAATAATAATTATTTTATCGTTCCACTATCGGAGATGGATCTCCTCTTTATAAACTGGCGATCGACTGATTAGGATGTAACATTATCTACCTAAGCATTATCTAGCTAAGCAAATAAATGCCTTGTACCGTCATGTCCAGCGTGGGGATTATGGGCGAAAACCTACAATGAAAACGCATACGAGCTCTCATACAAGAAGGTCTATGGCCAGCACTGAACTGAGATGATTATGAGGAAGGCCATAGTCTGCCACGCTGACCAATACTTAGGGTAACCAATTTAGAATTATTTGTAAGTATTCATATCCATAGATAAAGTATACTTCATAATTCTTCTCGAAATATGGTAGGATTTAAAATATTAATAAACAGCATCTAAACTATAAGCCGCAATACGACTGCTGCACGATCGTAACTACCTACAGCATTGTGTACAGAACATGACAAAAATCATTAACCCGAATACATTATTGATACAACGATGTCGCAAATCGAATTTAAATTTATAAAATGATTAAATTAAATCAACTTACTGAAGGAAAATTTAGCGATACTTTTATGCGTTAATTTGAAATTTTCCCAAAAATAAAAATTTTGTGATAAATAAAAATATACAAAATCTCACTAGGACAAACGAGAATTGCTCGGATGAAAACACAGAAAATTAGTTTCTTCATAAATATAACGGATATAATAGAATTAGATATACATACGTCGTTTCTCGACTAAAAGATGATCAACTGATACGACAAAGTAGTCACCAGTTACTGTATTATAGTCCTTATCTGACGCCAGACACAGCAACGTCAGAGAACAATTATACGGCCGTAGCCACGATGAATACATTAGTATACAGCAAACAGCTATTCTAATTATAAACTATAATTATTATAAATGGGAAAATTCCTATTATTATTCTCGAGTACCGCACTGAGTAGAACATAACTTTAGTCGTTAACCCGAATACACTGCTGTAAGAACAGTATCGCAAATCGCTTTAAAATGTACACATCGATTAAATTTTATGTACATGGGGGAAAATTTAGCGAAACATACACGAGTTAATTAGAAATTTTCCCAGGAGTGCACGGAAATATTTTTATTGCCAATACCAAGTCGCTTCAATGAAACATAAGCTAATACCTCGCATGTATTTTCGTTAACGCAGACGAAGGTAGAACTCGAATTTTTAACAGGTATTTTAAACCATTTTTAACCTATTACAGTATACCGAACACAATCCCTGATTCCGCACTGCTACTGCGTATACAAACAATGCTTAAGCAGGTCAAAATTACCAGCTACTAACACCCCTTAAATTTTTATAACTCGATAATTTAACTATGTTCTTCTCAACTATCGCTAGGCTATAATTATGAAGATTATTCAGCTCTCTAGTGGCAATTCAAACCAACTCTACTAAGTACGTGTCTATAAAATACCAGAACATAGAACTTTATCCGTGTTGGCTCAACGCTGTGTCTCATCTTTCGTTGTACGCAATACTACCTATTATTATTATACGGTCACAGTAAATCCCTTACAGGGTAGGCAGAGAACACCGAGTGCCACATATCTCTATCCTTACAGAATTTACCTGCTGCTTGGACATACATAACTAATTTCATGCATGTATTCGATATTTAAAAAGCCCTAAATTCTTGTTTGATTGTTTCATGATAATTCCAAAATGGCCGACCGTCGTTCCTAATTTAAAAGTACAGAGGTCGTAGCTATGTGACCTCAAATGAATTATTTTAGCAGCGACAGGAACGCATGCCGCTGATCAGCTCGTTATCTGTGACGTAATTAGCATCAAAACTATATTTTCCATTCCGATAAGTCCGGACCCAACGGAATATTTACGACGTTCACATAATGGTCTTTAACATAAAGGTCGCGCCACAATGTCATTAGCAAATGAGCGGTCGAGCCGGAACTGTAAATGGCTAGTGGCTCGCTACCTGAGTCTTTTTGGCGGTAAAGTGACTTACACTTACATTACGAAAATAGATAAGAGTAATTCATTCAATTTGGTAAACACTAACGGTATGTACATTAGTTTCGTATCAATTAACAAACCTCAGATAAAATTCGGTTAGTTTAATCTGCTATGTCCGTCGAAGGGAAAACTTTTAAAGATCTTTTGCCCAACCTGTTGCTTACAGCGCAATAGTAATCCTTAGGACCCTGACAAAAAGCTTAAGCTTGGCTGTACCTTTTTTCAAATATTTTGCTGGTAAATGCATAAAAATAAAAAAAAATGATAATTAGATATCATTAGTAAATTTCACTTTAAATTTAATGTCTCAAGACTGACGTATACATTGAGACGGTAAATCATAATAAGTGACGTACATAAAAAAAACTTTCTATTCCCCTAATATTTATATTCATTTCTGGCTCCCTATTACTTAACGTAACATCACGCCTGTAATTCCGGGTGGGCAGTGCAATGTAGTACTCTACCACGTTCCACCAGTTACGTTTAAGTCCCATGGAGTGGTGAGCCTATTGCCATACACCAGGCACAATTCCAGACTCCGAGTCACTAATAGAAATTCTAAATTAGAAAAATCCAATAGTACCCGACCCGGGATTTGATCCTATTACCTCCCGATCGGCAGTCGCGCATGCAACCACTCAACCAACGAGGCCCTATTACTTAAACAACACAAATACTGTAATGGAATTACCATAAAACTCTACGCGTTATGGTATCATAAACCTTTGAAAGTTTCACAGTTGGACACGGGTCTTTTCGAATGAGGCTTAATTAACGAATCTCCACACAATTATTAGCGTATAAAAATATTTCATAAAGTCTTATAGAGTATCCATATTATGATTAACGGTGATCAAAAGCGTTGGAAAGAAACCTGTATGCACTGGAATTCTCTATAACATTTTCTAAGGCGTGCGAAGTCTCATTCTCAGGGGACTTACTATATTTTTAATTTGATTGTATAAAAGTGACGCATCCAAGGCTCATACCGGTACACAGTAAAAATACAAGTATTTGAATACTTTATGGTGACGTAACAAATCGTCATAATCTTAAACGTGAGTCACCGGTACTTTCACGGATCTGGCGATAATTCCGCATTGTTCATGCACGAAGGTGTGATTATCCAATGGGAAATCTAAGGGGCTTCCCCTTATGGTATACCGTTCACGTTTTGTACGTATCTTTAACTTTTTGGTTTGTTTACATTATTATTGTTTTTACATGTATTTTACTTTAATTTTGTGTTGTTATGTGCGACGCAAACGTAATAGATGAATCGTGGAAGTGTACTATTTTGTTCTGTCTACCTCGTAGGGGTTTACAGGCGTGAATGTTAATGTTACGTATTATATTATTTTAAGCTTCGTGTTGGTATTATCACTTAGGAATGTCTGTGGTATAATAAAACCTAGATTATCTTCTATGTTAGGAGCTAGGTTTTAACGAGTAGAGTTAACGTGTAGCGGTATTCTTTACGAGTTAATGTAACTGGTGTGATGTAACTGGTGGAGAATTTCACTGGTGAAAATATGTTACAGGGCCTATAACTGGTTAATGTTATTGATTATTATTATTAAAAACATACATAACTTTAAACCACGTAACTTACGGGGTTGGCAGAGAACATGCTAATAAATAGTTGCTATTTAATAATTATTGAACAAAAATTAATAACAAACGATTTTTTTTTAGGTTCATTAAAATGTTTAATCTGATAATTCACGTATTCACTAGAATGAGTAGAATATACCCAATAATCAATTACCGAAATTCAACATTTTTAAGTCCATATTGATGACTAATATTTATAACTATTATTTAAGATATCTTAAACAGGTCTCTTGATTTTCATGGAATCAGTGTTTTTTATCTGTGCTCATAGATTTTTTTAGTTCTGTCGAGTTCTAAGTAGGGTCGACCCTTGTAACCGCAACCTTCAGAGTTAAGGTTCAATCAGAATCAAGACTATCAATTAACTTGTCAAAGATAACCACCCAATGCCCCGTGTAAAAATATTTTAAACGTCTCAAGTATTTTACTCAGTTTTTATCCTCAGGCATAGTTAAATATTATATTCTATGACTCAAACCCTTTCAAGAATTACCATGCAGACAGATTAGTTTAAAACTGTCACTGGAATAACCTAAAAAATGGTATAACCTAAAATATTACAGATATAAAATTTTCATAAAAAAGGCTGATGGAAAAAATGGAGCCTGAAAAAAATGGATTGTATTACTCGTTCTCTATTCGTATTAATACAAAACTGACATTTTAAATAATCTTAAAATAAAATGACAATATAAGGACAAGTTATGATAAGTCACTTTCATACTGTCATTTAATGGCGGGAACTGGTTATTCATTATATGCGCGTTAGTAGCTATCATTGCAAATTGCGTATTAGCAGCTAATGATAATGATGACTAGTTTATCATTTGTTATCGCGGAAATTATTCCGGAATCGCATTTTGTGTGATTATATTTTTAATGTTTACCGCGAACGCAACTTATCAGTTCGCGACGTTTCTTGGAAACAGTGGCATACATGTACCAATAAGTAGGTTACAATCCAACATTTCGAAATTTTACCGTCTAACGGAACAGGGGATAAGTCTTATTACTGGTGAAATTAGTTTTTTTTTTTTTTTAATAACTTTCTTTTCGTTCATGAACGGTTCCGACAACATGTAGATACATTCCTACTTAGGTCAAAAATATTAATTTATAGCAATGTACATAATTACTAAGGATAACAAAATTTTATACAGGAAGGAAGGAAAACATATTTTTATACAAATATGAATGAAATAAATGACTCGAAAACTGTTTAACGTTAACAACGTTGCCATCGATGAATCGCCGGTCGTTTGCCGGTGATTTGGGAGAAAGTAGGTGTAATGTGGAGGCGCGACGTAGGAGTTGCTGGACCTCTCTCACCAGGTCGCGTGGGCGGCTGAATAATGCTCCTGCCGGCTACTGGCGCCGCGCACACACTAACACCAGCTGGAAATATGCACACTACAACAGAACACACTTACAATACATTGTTATACATACTTACGTGCGTTTGTTATTGTTATTAAAACACCCAAATTAAAGATGTTTTTTTATAAAAGTTGATTTTAAAATGACATTGTCATACATAGTTACGTGTATTTGTCTGCTATTATTAAAACACCCAAAGTAACATGTTCATAAAATTAAGTTTAAAAAGCATTTTTTATTCCAGGTAAATCAATGTAAGTGATTATAATAATTATTAACAAAATCCAAGGTCATAATAGTTTTAGAATTCAGAAAAAACAATTAACAACTTCCAAGCACTTCAAGAATAAAGTATTTTATTTATGACGGGTAATAAAATGAAATAGAGGTTATGAAAAATTTTACTTCATTTTAGGATTATTATCGTATAATAATTCTGCAGCTCATAAAAAATTCTAATCACCGCGGCGCTAAAAAAACAAGATGTTAAATAGTATTTACGATATGTCGTTTTTCATTTTATTAACATTTTTTATTACTCCAAAATACTTATGAACGAAGCACTCCATACAACAAAGCATAGGTAAATTTACAGTCTCATTGACTAGGTACCTCCAGCCCACAAGAGTACCGTTACAAAACGAAACAGCAACGAGAACCTACCTACCGCAACCCACCTACCGCATTACCATCAGACCTTCGCATTACACGAACTGATCCGCTGCCCGTAATTCCATCTGTCAATAATTATTACGCACGTAATCCATGATTGATGAACGTCAACAGTAGCCGCAAGTAATTGACGGAGCCATTGTGTGGCACTTCTATTAGATCGATCGCCTCTCCCGCGTTCGCGCATTGCGACATTCTATACATAAATCGCCACTGTTAATTAGATGTGGTTTAATTAGAAACGCTCCTTGCGCAATAGAAGCTTATGCCGATTCGGCAACGTGATGTATTAATTATTAAAGCGTGACCGCGCGCTTGAGACAAACGACCGGGAGCTGCTTTGATCTGCTTTGTGATTTCCTTCTTGTGTACCGACATATCCAATCGTCGACTAGAGCGTAAGTAACATGTTAGACGCGTCAAGCTCTAATAGATGTTCTCAGTTACATAGGATTCCAGAGTTGTGTTGTACGAGCGCAACAAATCTCTAATAGCCATGTAAGCACTAGAAAATCGGCACGGTTAAGTAGCGAGCGTGCAGTCCATCCGCGATCCGCGACACCAACAATAACCGGGGCCAGGCGCGAGGCGTCGCGGCGTGCGCCCGCGCCGGCGATTGTTTACGGCGCGCACGCGCGGCGCGGCGCGTGTCCCCCCGCGCCCCGGCGGCAGCTGCTCCGCACAGGTGGCGCGTGTGGGAACTCGACGGCTCCGTGCGTTCCCACGATCGCGCGCCCTCCGCTCCCTATATAAACCCCCGCCCGGCGAGTCCGCCGCATTCCGCGTTCGACGCTCAGCGCTAACGCACGCTTTCCTCTCTCACACAAACACACGAATGTCCAACATGTCTTACGAGATCGCGTATTCGCTCGCAGACGACGGCCCGCAACCCGTTTCGCGAACTTATCAGTACCGCAAAGTGATGAAACCGATGCTCGAGCGCAAGAGGCGCGCTCGCATCAACCGCTGCCTCGACGAACTCAAGGAGCTGATGGTCAGCGCTCTCCAGTCGGAGGGCGAGAACGTCGCCAAGTTGGAGAAAGCTGATATCCTGGAATTGACCGTCCGTCACCTTCACAAGCTACGGCGACAGCGCAGACTGTCACTCAATCCTACAGTGGACGCAGACCGCTTCCGAGCTGGATTCACTCATGCCGCCAACGAAGTTTCCCGCTGCTTGGCTTCCATCCCCGGTGTGGACGTGAGGCTGGGAACACAGCTAATGACCCATCTCGGACACAGACTAAACGACATGCAGCGCGCAGCCGCCGGCGCAGATACGCCACCAGCGAGCCCTCCGAGCCCCGCTCTCTCTACCGTGTCTTCTTCCTCTGGATATGTGACTCCCTCGCCGCCGGCGTCGCCCGTCCCAGTGCATACAGCAGTGCCCCTGGACTGCACCACCAGCTCCAACTTCACGAAGAGCCCGGCGGTGTGGCGGCCCTGGTAACTCCGCGGTGCCAGGTCGAGCGGACCCGGCTCCACGGTCACATCTGTTCCAGTACCGCTCGGAGTCGCACGCTCTCCCAAGTGTCCGCCCCGATCATCGACTATAGTGATATTGTTTAACACGAAGAACTCTAGATCTCACAGTTACTAGCGTAGGTTGAAAAATTATAGTTCGTAAGGTGAACATGAAAGCTTTAATCAAAATAGAACATAAGTATATTTGTGATATTAAAGAGTAATATTGTAAAAAAAGAGTTATGGAGCCCGGCCGACTTAGAGTGGGCTCGGATTGTTATTTTATTGTCGTTAAAAACACTTCACAATTGTGAACAAATACAAGAGAGTAAGTTAAATAAAAAAAATATTTCTTTTCCATTTCTGAATTTCATTTCCGAAAACTAAACCCCTGTAAAGATAACTACATATTTAAACACATACTTGTCATTACTATTAATAGCTCATATAGTAATAGCATACAAAGTGACTTTTACAAACGAACTGTACAATAACAAACACGGATAAAAAAAATGCAAAAAAAATCTAACAATTCATCAGAGCTCGCTGAGCGCCACTCTCAGAGCGCACGTCATACAATATACACACAAACAGTCACACACATCGTAGTGAGCACGATAAATATTGAAAAGGGTTAAGGGCGGGAACCTCTGACAGCGCGCGTGCTCAGTAACTTTCCTGTTTACGACCCGCAAAGGTACTTCACGCGTCATTATACATTATTATTACAACTATATCATCCCGCCATGTTCTCACTTAGTAGGCAGAAACCACCAAGTGCCAAATATTAATTACACCTCTGTTCATACACACCGGTACGTCCGCACTGGACATTTAATATTATTTACCGAATCGCATCTTGATAGGGATATTGAAATACAATTGCTCGACATAACAGATAAAAAAAACGTCGTACAGACAACATTGAATAATTTCGTGGAGCTGATAACAAAATAGTTTTCACGAAACGTTAGTTGCACTGTCATTATTAATTTTGATAATGAATTAGAACTAAGTATCCAAAACTGTTTAACAGGTACTTGAAAGCTTGTATTTAAGAAAATAAGTGATTAATAATGATTATTTTATTAATAAATATAGTCTATTGAGCTTCTTACACATATCATGTTGTTATTGAATTATTAATTTTTATTAACGAGTTTATTGTTACACAGAAAAACATAAATGTTACCTGACTTTATTACCTTGTGCCATCTTCCTTATAAATTTCATTTTTACTATGTTAAAACCTTATCATTAACAATAACATGGACGATATATTAAGAAAAGAACCATAGACACACACAAATAATCATATTGTGTATAGTACCCTCAGACCAATTAGCGAGCATCGACAACCTATCATACAGTATCTAATAATGTCTACTGTATTGCTTACAAGTAATATATTATCGTACAATTAATGTGTACACAGCGTGAGGAAAATTTAGTGACACGATGACGGCGCATGTCACCACTGACACGATAAAACGTATGTCCACTCCGCATGACGGATGCGCATGTCGAGTCGCACGAGCTGAGTAACGAAGTTGAGCGAGCTATTAAAATGTCAACGAGATAGCTCATTGCAAGAGTGAGCTAAAAACAGTGTAATAACTAGATCATTTAAAAAAATGTATATTATCAAATCATTGCTAAATTTGCCGCTCCTGAATTTAATAAACTGGGATAAACTGTGCAAGGGATACACAGTGATAATGAATCTGTGCTGTCGCTTCTGTTTATTTGTATTCACCGACTGTGTCAAAAATATAATTTAAAATCATAATAAATATATATTTGTAGTACTACTTGTATAGGCGGAATAAAGGTGTCAAATTTAAATACTAATTAAATACCTATAATATTACGACATTGTAGTTTAAATTAAATAGTTAATAACAAGATTTAGATATCAGAATTAATGTCAAATTATGAATCAAACATCTGAACTGTTTCCAAAACAATTGGTTCAATCTTTCAATGTTTGGAATACAACTAGTTCCGCCATCTGTGGGACGATCTTGTAAACAAACAAACCTAAAGCTCGGCTTCTAAGCGCCATCTAACCAAAAGCTCCGGAACCACTTTGTTAGTCCAATCCCCATGATCGTAACGTCCTCGCTACTAAGGTTTATGCCAAGGGATTAAATATCAATGACATCGGTACTATTAATTTAGAAAAGTATAATTCTTACTAACCACAAAAATGCGAAAATAACTATATGTAAATAATATAATATTTCATATTTTATAACAGTATAACTTTTTATGCGAACGTAATCCTCAAAACGAAACGGAGACTAATTAAGATTATATGAGAAAAATAATAAAACATTGCCTACTTATTGTTAATAGAAATTATTATAACATCTATGACGCCGGCGTGCGTTTATGAAGTCAGTGGTAAATGGAAAAGAAACACGTCTAGACTGTAACAATGACATATTTAGTACTCCTTTCTCTCTACCGACTCCGTAAGGGATTCGCCGTGACGATATGTTAATTATAATAAAGTATTATATACAAAAAAAACTACGAAATTATGGATAATTTGAATCACAAAAAGGGCAACCAAAGGGGCTAGTAAATGAATATAATACAGTAATTTAAAACTGATAGGTGGATATCATATAATCCGAACAACGAACAATCGTATTTGTTAATAATATTATTGTACAATGTGGACTTTGAACTATGAAGAATTTTAAGTGTCATCAAATATTCTTGAAAATATTCAACCTACTTAAATTTTTTTTATTAATAACATTGTCAGCCCGTTCTGTTTCGCGTCATATAAAGTTAATAACTGTTCTGTTAAAAATCAAATATAATTATGTTTAATACATCTATATATTGTACGACTCGGTGGTTAAATGGTTACAAGAGGGACTGCTGATCGAAAGATCCTGGGTTCGGTCTCCGGTTGGTTTTTCTGGCATAAAAATCTCCATAGCAGCAGAGTCTGGATCTGTGCCTGGTGTATGGCAGCAAACTCACCATCTATTCCATTCTGGGACGTATAACAAACTTGGTTAAATGTCGAAGTCCAGAACACTTCTGGCTACCTATGCAAGGAGATGCAGGAGGGATGTTAAGTTTTATTGTATAACCACATAATTTCTAAATTACGACTTGACATATGTATTTAAATTTTAAGTCTTCGAGACTTGTTAATAGAAAAAAAATTATTTTAATGTCTTGTAAGGATTGATTTTACAGAACTGATTTTTTATAAATATCTAAGAAATATGAAGAGCTCTGTTATTTGCACAGTCACTTGCTACTCGTACATACAGACAGACAGACAGAAATTGTCATAATGGTAAAATTTAGGTCAGTAGAAATATTTATCACAAATATTTAACAATAAATTTAAATTCACAGACAGTTCCAACCGATTTATATTGTAGTATATAATATGTATGTATGTAGTATATAAATACTTTCATATAAATTTATGTACATACTATTAAAAAA
>DWJK01005102.1:0-11405 GCA_018248815.1 Croniades pieria auraria
CTCTCCTGAGCAGTTTTTGTCTATAATACGTATATGGGGCATGCACATTGGAGATCACGAAATACAGTTCTTTACACCACCTACTCTGTTGCCCACAGTCAGCCAGGGCATTTCTCTGTACCCAGGCATGCCACACCACACTGAGATCTGAAAGCATAGGATCTAGTTGCCTCCTAATACACCCTTGTATCTGTGGGTGTATTCTTTGCTTACCCTGATAAATAATTGTTAATATTTTATGTACCATGAGGACACACACAGGTAAATAAAAAAACACTGTCTAACAGAAAGATCACAATTGTTTTCCACTTAGCTGTGCTTTTGAGGCTAATACATAAACATGAAACTTTGTGAATGTCAGTTTTAGCAGTCTATTTTTTGGTTTGCAATAAAATATCAAAATTCAAATAATAGAATTAAACATATACAACAAAATTTTCTAATTACCTACTAACATATTTTTTTCATTAACAGGGATTATAGGGCTGATAGGAGTCTGCGGACTTGGTGTCTACAAATTTAAGAAGAGAGGTGAAATGAGCACCAGTGTGTTTCTAATGCAGCTTCGAGTAGCAGCACAAGGCACTGTGGTCTCTGCTCTCACCATTGGGCTAGCTTACCAGATGGCATCAAAATATATATTCAAGGAAGACAAAAAGAATAATTAAAATTGTTTATTGACATAGGTTCATTTACCTGACTTATCACACATTGGAATTAAAAAAAATTAGTTAAACTATAAAAGAAAATTTTCCTACACTCATGTAAAAAGTAATGTAAGTTATACCATGAATATATAATTTACAGAAGTTAACTAGGCACATCACTATGATCACTTAATAGCGAGCTGACCAATTGAAAGAGAGAGTGGTAATCATTAGTAGGTGGATCAGTTGGCAGAGGAAGCACCTTTCTTGCAAGTGCCAAGTTAATTTCTTCATTAAATATGTATAGTTATTTATTTGTCAATGTTGCCGATAAGTCATGAAAGTGAATCAATTAGCAAATTTGTATGTTGTAATTTTGATGTTATTAGGAAAATTATAAGTGTACAGTATTGGTATTAGAGAATCTCCACATAAAAAAATATCTTGAAATCTCAAAATCAATTGATACTAACTCAGTTCAGTTTACATTATGTATATTTTTAAGATATTATTAGTACTGTTTAGGAATTAATTTCGTGTTCTGTGATCTTAGCAAGTATTGCTTATGCCGTAACTACACTATGCAAACCTTTGCACAAGAAAAATTATATACATAATATAAAAATAAATGGAATACTTGAAAATAAAATGTTATATTGTACAGATTAACAATTCATAGAAATCATTGCGGCATATAAATGTATTTTGTGATAAAATGTTTTATTGTGGATATAATTTAAGTACTTGAAAGCATTATTTATTAAAAATCGCTAACTTTGACTCGTATGTTTCATTTTAAATCTAAAAATAAACTGTAAAACGAAATTTCATGTAATTACCAAAAACCATAATGCAAGAAGTATCTAAAATATGTTGAAACAACATCATTTTTGAAAATATTGATTTAATCCATATACATTGACATAAAATTTACAATACCAAAATTGTTTAAACGCACCTTTGATAAATTACAATAATAAATCTCATAATAATAAACAATAGTTTTAAATAATCAATCACTTTTGCTATAATCAGCCAGCCCCTTTCTCATTTTAAGACTATAATTTGGAATGATCAAATCGTCCTTGTCAGACATGGAATGATTCTTGTGTGAATTTGAAGTTACTTTAACAGATGACAAGTCATCTGCATTACTGAACAGTCCATTGGATGTGTTGGAGCTTGAACTTGAATGATACGTCATGGATTTAAAAATTTGCACAGGTGTAGATGTGCGTGCCCTGATATTATTCCCTGCTAGAGCATCATCAACAGATTTATCAATTTCTTCAGTCCTGTGAGACGTGTGTTTTATTTCCTCAGGCATTTTAGTCTCACATAGAGATACAAAGTCATCCTCTGTAGTGTTTCTGTTGGATTTATTTGAAAAGGTTATCTTTTTAGCCAATTCATTAGCAAGAAACTCTTTCACAGTCATAGAGTTTGTTAAGGAAGTCTGTTGCAATGCATTTTTGGCAGTCTCATTTGTATTTTCGCCTTGTGATTTTACTACCTCCTTTTTATTTGAAATATTTAGCAAAGACAAAATAGATTCCTTAGACAATTTTGGAATATCTTGGTTGTTAAAACTTTTTATTTTGAATTGAGGCATACTAGAGCTGGATGTATTTGAAGATGAAGATAACGCTAGTCTTTCCTTAGTTTTTTTTAGCGTCGAAGAAGCCCATCCCATTCCCAGCCTCTGAAATGCATGTTCCAAATCAGGATTAGACGAAATACTTAAAGATTCAGATGTTTCTGCATTATAATTATTTCTATGTAATATTCCTGATTTTTTCTTTTCCTTGTGTGCTTGTGACAAAGCTAACATTGATAAAGTGGACTCTGACGAAACCATAGTAGAATTTCCATTTGATGTTGTTTCAAATTTAAATGGTTCACTAATTAATTTTCTTTTTAAAAGTTCAGCCATTACATCAGGAAGACTTGCCTCTGAATGCAGAGAACTAAGTTCCTCATTAATATGCTCATCTTTTGAAATTCGCGTAAGAATAGATCCATCATCTGGTTCTTCTATGTCGTATTGCTTTGCATAGTCCTGTAATGTGACAAATGGTTTCAACATTACTTCATTAAATTGCTTTAAATCTAACATTTTTACCTTGAACTCATCGGATGAATCTGCGGATGTTTTATAATTCTCTCTAGACACGTTAACCTTTCTGGTAAGAGTGTAATCAACAGGAATGTTTTGAATTTCCGCGTCATCTTGTATGCTACCTTTTTTACTTAAGTTATCTTCAGTGCTCGCAGTATTTGATACGTCATATTTACTATCATTGCGTGCCGTATGATTTTTCAACTTCATGCTCATTGGAGAATCAACCTCCACTACAGTTGACAGTTCATGCGGAATGACAAAATCATCGGCAACGTGTCTTAAATTTAGCCTTTTTAGTGCAGGGGGCGGTTTTCCTCTATTTTTGATGTTTGACTGTTGCATAACTATATCCACATTAGATTTTTCACTTCCCGCCGATAAAGACACAGGGGAAGGAGTTCTATAGGAATCTGGTTTAGGAATATCTATCAAAATTGGTACATACGTAGATGAAGTAGCGTCGGATTCTTTCTGTCTATTAGGAGTCGTTGGTAGAGACGACAAAGCTTCTGTTAATGTTTGAATTTCAACAGTTGGATTAAATACATTACCCCTGTTATCATTTGCCTGTAAATTTTTATCAGATTTCTGATCTAAACTGGATGCTGAATCCGAAGTTGAAATTTGACTGTATGCTAACGATTTATTTTTTCTCACTTCTTCTAATACCTTGGCAAGGTTAGACAAACGTTTAGTGCATTTATCAGTTAAATCTGCAATTTTCTCCATATTTTGAAGTTTGTCTTCGGCCAATTTCATAAATTCCACTTCACTATCAACATTATTAGTTTGTGTTGAGATACTTATAGGAGGAGTAGCAAAATTTCGACGATTCAGTTTAACGTCAGATGCTTCAGATTCAGAAGACTGACTTGTCGTATTAGCGGCTTTATGGGAACGAAACGTATAAGATTCAGGACCATGACGCATTGCAGATTTACTTGGATAACTTCTTGTCTCTGTATTTATTTTAGTAAACGTCTGAGTCGATTTTACGTTATCTTTTTGTCGGGAGTTTTTCTTACAATATTTGTTTGTGTCTGAATTAGAACTGGTTTTTGAAAAATCTGCGTTATTTCTAATGAGTCTTTGCGAAGGCAAGTTATTAATGTCAGAATTGGACCGTTCAGTACTTAAATGTTTTTCATGGCGTTTTCCTACTTTAGAACTTACGTATAAAGGAGATGTAGTAATTATTGTGCTTTGAGTTGATTGACGTCGATGTTCACTATTTGCTTTTATAAATTGCTTTGAAATATTAAGTGACTTTACTTTGTGTACACGTCGTTTTCTAATATGTCTGTATAATTTTGGGTGCTTTTCAGTCTGGCTTTCTGTGGATGTTACATTACATTTCGACGTTGCTTTTCGTTTTTCATTGTTCTTTAATATTTGCTCTATTAAATTGTTCTTAATTTGTTCTAATGAAATTTTGCTATCAACTGTAAGTTTGTTCTTATTGACATTACTCGGTACTTCAATAATTGAACTACCAGGAGTAGGCACACCACTACACTCTTGATTTACTACCTCTATCGCCATTACACCTTCTTTGTTGAGAGCTAACAGCTTTTTAATGTAATTTTTGATTACAGGATTCAGATCAGTTTTTTCCGGATTAGTGGTTATTCTACGTTTTTTACTAGATATAGTGGAAAAATTGCTTTCCGTGCGGACACGTTTATTTTCACTTAAACTTCGTTTGTTCTTTTGTTTGCTACAAATTTTATGTTCTGAATGGCTTCTACAGTTAAGGAACTTTCCTTTTTTATCTCTTTTATTGCTTTCTGGATGGTTACTGTAATAATTCTGATTATCAGTAGCCTGGTCTGTACTTCTAGTAGTATTAGGAGGAGTACTGGCTTTGAGCTTATTATGTTGCTTATGACATTTCCGATACCTATAAGTTTTACCTTCTGAGCTTTCCCAATTAATATTGAGTGAGCGTCTGTCGTAAGACTCATCATTGCTTTGAGAGCAATCTTTTCTGAAGTATCTTGGTAGAACTAAGTCAGGCGGACTCATATATGTTGTTGATGTCGACGAACTAAGGTGCATAAGCACAGGCCTTGGTATTGGAGAACTATGCGTAGTCTGAGTGTAAGTAGACGTAGCTGGTCTTGGAATAGGGTCCGATCTGGGCACATTATCTGGAATAGCAAATGAGTCGCGAAACGAAGTACTTGAGGCTTTGTCAACCTTGTCAGTTTCTTTTGGAAGTTCCACTGTCGATGTGTTTTGCTTCACATTTTTTTGATATTCTTTTTGCGTAGTGTGGTAACTTTCCTGATCTGGGAGTATCTGTTGTGGTTGTGCTATATCAATATCTGATGGATGGGAAGTTAGCAACTGTTCCTTTGGGGGACTTTTCTGCTGGATATCTTCACTGGAAATTTTTGGTGATTTTATGAGTGCATCCATTGGTTGAACTGTAAGAGTATGTTGGTTTAATTTGTTGTTTTCTATATTTTTATCTATTGGTATGCTGCTTTCAACATCAGCTTTCTCTTGATCCTTTTTTCTTAATTGTATGACTACTTCATATGCAGCATCTTTTAAAAATCCTGATGCTCCTACATAGAATTTCCCTGCATCTTGGCCACCGTCGTCAACAAATTTAATGTAACCACCATCAGATGGGGCAGAAATGGCTTTGTCATTAAGCGCAGTTTTAAATGAGACTGTCGATGTAGCAGCTGATGAGTGTTTTTCAGAATGTTGGTAAGTGGTAGTACTTTTACATTTACAGTTTCCACATGACTTTGCAGCTCTGACAAAGAAATACAATCAATATTAACATACAATCATATTACGTAAGTCTGAATGTATAAAAGTTAATATAACCATTGTGCTTACCTATTTAAAAAGCTGTCTTCATTATTCTTCATGGCAACACCATCTGAAAGTATTAAAATTGGTAACAATTAGTATAATGACCTGTTTAAAAATAGACTCTAAGACCTCTAAATTTTCAATTGAAAACTGTTTTTTAATTATACAAAACCTAGCTACATCGTTTCTCTATAAGATAAAAGCGAGAGGTTAATTTTCAAAATGTTTACGTACTTCAAAGAGTTTATCAAGCTGTCATAAACAATTATTCTATCCACTGTCCACTGCAGGCACCACCACTACAGGGTAGTTTAAAAAAAACAGTAAGAAATTGGTTAGCCTCTAATCCTTGTCTTCATCAATTTTCTATTAGGAGTAAATTTGACTGTCTCGTTGGCCGAGCGGTTGCAAGCGCGACTGCTGATCGGGTGGTCCTGGGTTCAAATCCCTGGTCGGGCACTATTGGATTTTTCTAATTAAAAATTTCTAGTAATGACTCGGGAGTCTGGATCTGTGCCCGGTATATTGCAATAATTTCATCACCTATTCCATGAGACTTAAACGTAACTGGTGAAACTTGGGAGTGTACTACATTCCTCTGCTACTTCTTCGGGAATTACAGGCGTGTTGTTACGTTAAATTATCGTGTTCTTGTTTCGGGGATAAAACTATATCAGACAGTAAATGAAAACAGTATACAAAAAAGTAGTAGTACCTACCCGTATCTGGAGACATTTTATCACCATTTGCATTTTTGCAGTTATGTTCGGTACATCTTCTTTCTTGTTGATCTTCCGAGAAATACATTGAGGCTATATTGTCCCTAAAATAGATAATTACCACATTAATGTTTTAGTAATATTCTTTTAAACTTCTCAACTGTCATATTAAGCAATGGTGAGTCATGTTGTTCGAGATATTTACCACCAGGGCTTGCGTTGTGCTGAAGTTTGCCACAAATCCACATTAGTGTAACACTTCAATATATTGTAACACAATCTGAAGGAACACACGATGGGATTAATAGGGAAAATGGGAGGTAAATGCATATACTTTGATTAATAACTCACCCGTTTGAGCTCACACTTTTATACACTCCTGAAAATAAAAAGAAATATTTAAACATGTGTGAAACACTTTTATAAGCAATAACTTATGCTCTCCAATCATACCTTCTCTAAGTTCAGCAAATGAAGCACTATTCATATCTACATTGTCGGTATTATTTTTCTTACTTAAATCTTGTGCCTTCTGTTGCCTGACAGTAACAAAACTATTATTGCCTTCTTCATTTATTTTATTACTGAGCACAGACTTCTTTACTTTATGTTTCTTGCTCTTTTTAGATTCAATAACTTTGTAAATAATAATTCTTTCAGCGTCTTGATCAGTTGCATTAGGTCCTGCTCTATATTTAGCCTTATTATCCAGTTTCACATGCAAATTCTCTACTGAACTTGTATCAGTTTCAGATGAGGAACCTGTAGAATCATTACTGTTGTCTTGCATTATACCAGCCTCTTCACGATGGTCATTATTGATATCTTTAGTAGGTGGTGTGTGTTTATGACGAGATCTGTACTCATGGTAAGTGTCAATGGAACTAAATTTTACAGTGTTACCAACAGGCTTGTCTTTTAAAGTGTTGGGTATGGAATGTATGGCCAGACTTCCATCACTCTCAGGAACCGGCAACCAAGAGTACTGAAAGTTTCTTTTCACTGTATTTCTGTTTACATCATTCATAATTGGTGATTTTGATTGGCTTCTATTTTGCTCATTTGTAGTGGATTTACATTTTCCATGCTGAGATAAAAATTTAATAGTTATATGATTATTAAATTAAATCAAATTATTCAACATTAAATTTATGACCATTCTTATTTAAAAAAAAAAAGATAAGGGTCTGGGATGTTCGCGCATTAAGCAAAAACGACATTCAAATAGTTTTTTTTGTTATACTTTTTAACACTTCTTAGACACTTATTTAGCTTTTATAGTAAAAAAAATATAACATTAACATTATTTAATCGATATTAGAGATTTTTTTAAATTAGCAAAGCATATTTATTCTTGAATATTTTATTGTTTTCTCAGTACATAAAATATAAACATGAATACCCATAAACAATGCAGACAAAATCACATGTATCAGTTAGTATTACACTATTTAATTAGGGCGCATATTTTTCTATTGAATACATTTTGTTTAACTGAAATAATTTTTCTTACTTTTACCTTACAATGATGTCTCCTACAATCTTTTTCTACTTTCCTATATTCTTGTTGCAGCCGTTTCTGGTGTCTGTCATTCATTTCTTGCATTCTTTCACTGTCCATAAATGCAGTCTTCTAAAATATCAATGTCATAACATTATTTTCGCATTTATGTTACATACCGTCAGAACTATAATTCCTGGTAATGGTGTGAGTAAGAAGAGGACTCCCAATTTCCTAATATATTCCACCATAAAATAGGGGGTGAGTGTATTGTATACACCAGGTACAAGTTGAGACTGCTATTACTAGAATTTTGCCCGATCCGAGGATCAAACTATGAATCTCTTGGTCAGCAGTCACACTTATAACCCCACTCAATCAATGACACAGTTATGTTCTTATTTAGTAACCAGATTATTTATATGTTATACTTACAATAGATCTAGAAGGCTTTTCTTTTGGCAATGAGTTCAGAAACGCCAATGTATCTCTGTACTCTTTATCAACATTGTGTTTTGTTACAGCTATTCTGTTTCTAGCCTCCTGTTGCACTTTGTAATGGGATGTCTCACTGTTATCAACTGTAGAAGTCTCTTTTAGAGCTTGTGAGTAAGCATCATCGTCAACATTTTGATCTCTAACAACTACGTCATCAAGATTATGTGGAATATCTCTCGTGTCTCTGGTATTATGGTCATATATGGTCACAGAAATTTTTTTACTGAGGGGAATGTTACAATCCATTGATTTACCAGATCGATCGTTATTATTAGATCTACCTGAAACTTCATTTGATGAGGTTAAATATCATATAAGTTAAAGATGACAAATGATAAACAACAATATAAAAGCAATCAGTAATTAGTACAAAAAATTATAATGTACTTTTATGACTTAGAACTGAATCTAACCAGACATTATTAGAACATACCTTAATGCACATGATACAAAAAAAATCATCTATAATCTTAACAAGCCTTTTACGAGAAATAAAAAAATAACTATAAATTAAACTAAGTCTATTAACCAAAGTATACACGACTGTAATTATTAGGATAGTTTTGTCTAAAAATACATGAAAACAAATGATTTCTAATTAATGTCACTATGAAGGCAATGTGATTCCTATCACCTGGGATTCTATGCCTGTGACATCTACTATTGTGGGTCCATGTACAATGTTTTGATCTGTCAAAACTCAAAGAAAGATTTTTTAAAGTTGATTGCAATGTTGAAGACTTGTCTAGCAAAATGTTATTTGATTTATACTGGCAATGTTGGTAACTAATCCCATTTTTATGTAAACAGAATTCACAAGTCTTTTCTGCTCTCCAAGGGGGTACTGGTATAACTTGTTCATCAAGAACATGACAAATATTAGGGAATACACTACCATCTACTCGTGATGCTCTCATTTTTAATAGTGTCTGTTTTATGCTCATTAGTTCATCTGGATTTTTTTTCTGATGATTTACTGATATGGGTTCTCTCAGCCTTAATTGTCTGTTTTGGAGGTATTCAGACACTAATGTCAATGAAGGTTTCGTTGGGAATTGATCTGGAATGCTTGTGATGCCACCACGTAAACTTGATGGCATTTCATCACTTAATGCGAATAAGTCGAGTTTTTTGCTTTTATCAGATTTCTCCACATTCTCATTCAAGTTTTTAACACTGTCATCCTTAGGTAAGGATAGTGTTGGTATATTAGGCTGCCATCCATTTGGTGCTTCTTCAGATTCCCACTGTGTTCCCATATCATTTTTAGTCAAAGCATCAGGTTGCTCTTGGTCACCATTAGTCTCACTGACTCTTTTGTCGATTATATTGGTATTTTTATCTTGAGCTTCATTGATATTTTTGGAAGAGGATGATTTCATCAAATTGTTTGCTACAGTGGCAGATTTTTCTCGGCTTAACACATTTGCAGCTTCCCTGTAAATTCACAAAAACTCATATTTAACTAAATATTTATTGGATTTTGAATACTAACATGACAGAATTTCTCACATTTCAATAGACTTTCTTTCACTATGTATATCATTATATATTAATAGGTATATATAGAAACAAGAAACCACTGAAAGCTGTTACTTATTTGTCATAGAATTTCACATCAGGGCATGTCAAAATACACATCAACAGATTTGTGAAGTCTTATGCTCTAAGATTACTTTATTGTGCTATGTACAGTCAACGGCAAAAGTAGATGATCAAAATCGGACATTCAATACAAATGATCGTAATTTGCATCAAAATAGTGTGGCGGTGAAGTGTTTCTAAAGCACGAGATTGTTAAGTGTACCAAATATTAGCTAATAGCTCTGCCGCCCGATATCGATGATCATTCATATACCCAAAATCTCTAAACTTATTTAGCGTCAGAACTAAGAAATGAAAAATTGTTTCAAAACCAGATGAATGTCAAATGTATCAAAAATTAGGTGATGCTAAATATTCATGTTACAAAGGCGTTATCACTAAAACTCCCGCGGGCCTTGGTTTATATGTATATTCAGATATTGATTTTAACAGAATAGGGTAATTAAAAGTAATAGTAATGTTAACGTAACAAAGACACAATGATTTAATACATTATTTATTAATTGATTGTTTAACAAAAATATTTCCTATTCATATTAAATGATTAATTTTTATTATAGTGACGTTGGTCTCATAAACCACTACTAATTGAAAGTAATAGTAATGTTAACGTATTTCAATTGTAGAAAACGTGACCCTCATTTTCCCATCTTATCCAGAGGTGGACAGTATTCCTATGGAATAGAAACATAATATGAAAAAAGGTAAACTATATAAAGACCGTATATAATAATCTGTTCAATCATTGTGGCATGATAATGGCAGTGGTAATGTAGAAACTTGGTAAACGGGTCGATTTTGACCTAGATTTAAATTTAAAAAAAACCGAATCAATTTAATACCCCGAGGTCATACCTCTCGAAATACTGCCTATACAGTAGCTTTACAGTAATCTACCACGCTACGGTTTTTTTAAACCACTAAGATTGTAAACAATGACTGCCTGATGGATGACAGCCACCAATACACAATACACAAATAAATAAATATGAGTGCTTACCGTGACACCTACTCTCCTCATAATATCTGATACACTTAATCTTCTACTGATACTTAATAATATCTGATACACTAATCTCTTTGTGCAAAGCTATTATACGATGCCTTTCATGGTTATTTATGTGGTTAATTTTTATAATCTATTATGTTTTTGGTTTATTTAAAATCTTATTAATATTATAAACACGAAAGTTTTTAAGTATAGATAGATGTTTGTTACTCGTTCACGCAAAAACTACTGAATGGATTTTAATGAAACTTTACAATAATATAGCTTATACATCAGAATAACACTTAGGCTACAATTTATAAAGATATTGTGTGAATTGTCATAAATATCATGTGAGTAGGAAAAAATCTACCATCCGCGAGCTATTCTGGTGTGCGCTGCCAAAACTGCTAGATTTACACATATGTAATGTATGATGGAAATGTTTATCTTAAATAGTCCTACAAAAAAGCCCACCACAGTATATATCTAT
>DWJK01005103.1:0-11405 GCA_018248815.1 Croniades pieria auraria
AGTGGTTGGTTGCAAGCGCGACTGCCGATCGGGAGGTCTTGGATTCAAATCCCGGGGTGGGTACTATTAGATTTTTCTTATTTAGAATTTCTAGTAGTGACTCGGAGTCTGGATCTGTGCCCGGTGTATGGAAATAGACTCACCACCTATTCCAATCGACGTAAAGACGTAATTGGTGAATAGTGGGAGTATACTACACTCCTCTGCCTACCTCTTTGGGGATTATAGGCGTGATGTTACGATAAAGCGGTATTTTCCGACGAACGCAATTACAAATTTTTTTGGCGATTATCTACCTATATCTAATCAAGGATAAACTACCTATTATCTGCACTTTAAGAGATTGCAAGGTCACAGATGTGTCTGCGACAAAATCGGAACCTGGCACTTCGGTTGATTAAGGAACGAAACCTTTGTATAAGGAAGGATAAACCGAAATACAACTATTATGTTAAAATTTTGGGACTTACTCATAAGGACAGCTGAACTCGTGTCTATCGAAGACGAGATTAGCAATTATGACAGGTTATTATCATACGAACCTCTAAACTTCTGCTCATAGTCGAATATAACGATATTGTATTATTACGAATTCCAAGCAGTATTTCATATCTACCCCAATTTTAAAATTACTCTACGTAAATATACGTATATTTTGATTTCGGCAACAGTCGCATCGGCGTCGCAAACCTATTGTTTTCACTAATACCTCATATAGAATGATACTCCTTCACGTGGTACATCGACAGAATAACATCGTCAAGCGGAGCGTAACGCACGCCGCAGCTGCAAGTCGCAGTACTGCATAAACAGAACTCAACTCAATCTTGGTCAATGTCACGCAACATGTTGCTTACGCATGGTGGAATGCGACGTATTTCATCTTGTATTTCAATGTGTCTAGTTCATTCGGGTCGTTGATATCGAAACAGGAAAATCTGGGTACACGAGTTATCAGGTGACCAATAGACGTTTACGTACTGAATTACAGAAGATTGTTAAGACCTGATTACTTTTCTTTATCAACACAGCGAAAGTTTTTTTTTTAAATAATTGTAAGTATTATTGATAATTAAGTTTCTAGCTAAATTTTCTTTTCTTATGGCAATACTGGATGTTAAACACATTCATAAAAGGATGCTTATATGCACATAGAATCTCAATTAGTGAAACAATATTAATGACACCCAGTCTGAGAAAAAATTACACCAATATCATGAGTTTAAATTCTGCTTATTAAATACACACCCAGTACAAAAAACATGGTTACGAATATTTTTGAGCCGATAATAATTTGCATCACGCAGAAGCCTTTTAATTTAGGTGTTTCCTGGATGTGGTCAGTGGTTATTTATGTGTTCTGTCATGTTTTGGTTGAATTTCGCCCGATAAATAATATATAGATCTTACCGATACTTCGACTATTTAGTCAGGTAAAAGTGGACATTAAGAATTATGAAATTAGAATGGGCATTGATTTCTACGGTTATATTTAAAAGAAACAATTTTAGTTTAAATTGAACTAAATACAGCATTTCGATTTTAATCACCAAATGACTCTTCTTTATTATTATAGTGCGTCAAATTGTTTTAAGAAGAATAAAATGTTACGTATTGCGAATACGGCAACGAGTTTCAGCGGTTTTTTTATTTATTACTTGCCATTATCCTATCCTATCACGCCTGTAATCCCCGAAAAGGTAGGCAGAGAAGTGTAGTACACTTCCACGTTTTACCAGTTAAATTTTATTTAAATTATTCTTTTTGTTGACTGTGCATGTAGAGCTTGAATGTCAATGACGTGACACATGCCTCTAGTTTTTCAATATTATTAAATATTCGTGACAGGGCTCAATTTGTTGCAGCGATTTATAAAAAATAAATGAAAATATACACATACACATCGGCAGTTATTTTGCAAACTATTATGAAATATAAGGTAAAGCTGTTAGTGATTTTAAATTATAAAGAAGATACCTATAGAAGTATAGGTATATAGTTGTACAATAGCTAATACTGTTTTGTCCTAAGACAATTATCACACGACAAATCAACAAATGACAAGTGAACTAGGACTATTGAAGTAGTTCCAGCTTATGTAACATGTTCTTAGCTTTATATGTAATGAATACATACATATATTTTCAATTGCTTCATATGTGTTGTGATCATATTAATCTTTAACTAAGAGGAGAGGCAAGTTAGATTCCTGTGTGTGTGCGAGCGCGAGTGCGAGTGCGTGTGCGTGTACGTATGCGTGTGCGTGCGCTTGCGCTTGCGTGTGTCTTCAGTATGATGAATTCTGTATGTAGAATTTAACAATCCATATCGATATGTTGTATGACAATTTTATTTCGATTTTAAATCGAATTCAATACTTGTATAAATCTATACCTGTAAGTTTTTACTAGTAGATTTGACACACGTCATTTATGCCAAAAGACATATGGACAAGTACATTTATGGCACATACCGAGTATGAGACACTGTCAGCACATAAATCTCTTTTAACACTGTTATTGTTAATAAATATGTCAGACAGTAAGAGTATAACAGAAATACAAAAAAATTTAAAATTATTCGAATGAAGAAACCTTTAAAGTAAGTAAAGTAAACTTACGTGACATTGTAGCGATTTTGGTCGACGGACGGGGCAGTTATGGGACGGTGTCGGAACGAAATCTGGAATAAGAAAATGGTTGAATACTCAGCAAAATCCTATCCTATAATGTTGAAAAGATGCTAGTACATACTTAAAATAGCTTTATTTAACGATTAGTAGACACATGATTATTAATGTTAATTAAATTATCGGTCAAAGAGAAAAAAAACATTGACGATTTAAAATCGTTTTTGTCTGTTTTGGGACGAAGAAAAAAAAACATGAGACGACAAATGCTTTTGTCAACAAACTGTCTACTCATCGTGTTGATGTGCACTACACAGTCCTGCATTATTAATTAGTATTAATAGCTCCATTTGTGGATAATAGCTAATGATGTAACGCGATAATGTGATTAATTTATCATTTGACTTTATCAATTAAAAAGTCTGTGACATTATAAGATCCTGGTATGTTAGAATATTAAACAATTAAAAAACTACCGAACAGCAATCAGCGTGCTAGACATTTTTCAATTATTTTTGTAGTTTAATGCAGAACACTGTTATAGTGAATGTTAAGATGGACAAAAGCCAAATGAAACACTTTTTATTATATAGTATGTATGTTCAGTATTAGTCATGTTGTAATACGAACAAGAAAACTATTGATAAGCGATATCAGAAAGACACAAAGGCGCCGGAACTGGATTCCGACCAAGAGTTTACATACTGACATTTTCACTACTGACATTTACAAAATCATTAATAATAGAACGTTTAACATATTTTACATTTGTATGCTAATATGTATTATCGTATAATTGAACAAAATATCTCATTTGACACAGGTCAGTGCGGGGTGAGGCTATGATATCCTTTAAATAAGACCGCGTATTGACACATTCTACACTAAATTTATAGTATATATCTAAAATAATAAATAAACCTCGACGGCGTAAACTATCTTTGGTAGTTGCGTCAATTTTATAACTACGAAGCGTTAAATAATTAGCCAAGCCCTTTACAACAATGAGTTGTATTAATTAAAAGCTAGACGGAAAATTACCGCGCGTTCACGGTTCGAATTATGCTTTTATCTGTCAAGTATCTTTAGAACAAGGTCTTAATACTTTGCGTGTGAATTATCATTTGTCTATGGCCGTGAAAGAATTCATATGAGAGTGACTGTTAAAACATAATCTTGTTCACTACAAATGGATACTCGCATACATGGATAATGGTTTTTATACTAAACATGTGTGTCGCGAATGACGCTACGCTCTTACAATTATCATTTTATTTGAATGTTGTATTTTATGTTCTATTTAACTGATGAAGGCACGGTTTGTTTCAAGTAACATATCTGCGTGTATGAACGTTTCGATATCCAGATGATTCTTATCAATAAGCCTTATTACATATGCGCTATAGTCATTATATGTCCTTCACATCCTTGATGTGTAGTTATATTTTGTTTTCATTTATAATTCTGCAATTACAAGTGTCATTCGAACAACGTTGTGAAGTACAATATAAAATAGACTTCAAGAACTAACAGTACAATGAATTGATTGGAAACTACACAAAAGTTTCTTTCGAGGCTTTTTGTTACAAAAAAAACGTAACATCACGCCTGTAATCCCCGAAGGGATAGGCAGAGGAGTGTAGTACCATCCCACATTTCACCAGTTACGTTTACGTCCCATGGAACAGGTGGTGAGCCGATTGCCATACACCGGGCACAGATCCAGACTCCGAGTAACTAGTAGAAATTCTAAATTTAAAAAATCCAATAGAACCCGACCCGGGATTTGGACCAGGACTTTTCGATCGACAGTTGCGCTTTGCAACCACTCGGCCAAAGAGGCAGTCAGTTTTTGACACGTAATTGACAATACAAGCTTGGAGTGAGTAGGGACCGTCTAACTGCTTCTGATTGGGCAATTAAGTAAGTTCGTTTTTCTTAATTAAGCTTGAGTCACATATACAACATGGACATTATAATAATGATACCTACAGCATACACGAATGAAAAACTAACTTCCGATTAATAATCCCTTTCAGATGAATCACGTATTGTTAACTTTGAACGACTAATAGAATGAGACATTATATAAATATTAACGCAAACAAACATGGCGTCATGGTGTCATACAGTAGTAAGAATAAGTAAATGATTTGTTTTATGAAAAGTATTGAAAGATATTATATAACAAGGTAAACATAACAACTCAGACAATACTTAAAACGGAAATGAAACATTCCTTTATATTTAACAAAGCGCAAAAAGTTCTGCTTAGCAAATTCGAATTAAATTACAAAAGCGACAGCCTCTAACGATAGCTTTATTAGACCCCGGAGAGCGAATTCACTATTTTCGAGCTAATTCGCAGCATTAATCGATATTCACACGTCCAATGGTGGTTTTTGTGGCGATAGAGATAGTAAATAAATAGAAGGCTTAGTAGAAATAAGTGAATGAAATGTTTCCGCCAGCATCGATTTCCATTTAAGAACACAAAGGTCCTTACATTTTACAGCACTTTGATTTGCATAAAGTTGTAAAGATTTTTAGTTGGAAATCCCAGCACACGTGAATTCCCCAGCAAAGTGCATTTCAATTTTCAAGATTGCGTCAGTACTTCTCGTCCTATCTCGTCCTCGTCAGCCTTTGGATTGGAATAAGAGAAATGTCTATCGACAACAATACACGGTCGTTTTCCACTTAGATTTCTAAATGTACAACGGCGAGCCTAACAATGTCCATTCACCCTCTTCCCTCCAGGACCATTACGATTGAACTCTAGTCAATCGAATTACAGGCCCCGATGTTTGACCCCACTTATTAACTTAACTAACAAGTCCGGGCGCTCATCTCAATATGCCCGTATTGAACATTGTCCACAGACTATTGCTCAAATTATTCATTTACTTCCACGTACTTTGTCAGAATTACATACTGATTTAGTAACGACTATTGACCGGAAATCGTGCCAACATTAAACTGTTGTATTTGAATACCATTTCATAATACTGTGGCAGGAATCTTTACACTCACTTATTAAAAATAAAGAAATCGTTAATGATAGATATGAATTTATTTTATCTAATTATCTACTAATATTCCAAAACACTGTAATGACCAGCATCTAAATAGCCTGAAAACAACAGATGTTTTACGATTCTTCCGTGGCCGTAATCTATAGTCCTTGAACAACCGTTTCTGTGTACCATAAAAGTAAAATCGTCATATATCTCGCTGACGCAGTGCAGTTCTACGTGGCCGGCGTACTCTCCGTCCCGAGACATTAAATTACGATAATCAGACGGATGGTACATCGCTTGCCCGTATGAACGATCTCCGATTATGAAATCCTTGTATCGATGCCAATGTTCGACAACCCGATCCACGACCCGCAAACGTATCTCTCTGTGCCTTTCTTGAGTTCCATATATGCAGTAAGATACTGATCTGAACATGCAATTCCCGTCTCCCCGAATCGGTACAACTCGCCGGGCCATTCTTTCCGAGTTATACATCTTAAAAAGTTAATCGATTCGCTGTAAGCAATTCCTCGATATCGATACGACGATATATTCGCTGCATGCCATACTAATGTCAAATATATTGATTAATACCGCTTGAAATTATTGATGCCTGGATTAGAATATTCTTGTTATAGAACGTACGTATCAGAGCCTGTAGATAAATGTAATGTTTTGTGGAAACCACACCGTTTTGAGTAAAATAAGACCGCTTTCGTTAACATATAAAATTTTGAAACTATGACAGTTGTCTAGTTTTCTTTTTCATTCTTCGTACGTCAGTTTATATATATTGTGTTTTTGTATCCACGGGATTTTTTTTAAGTTCCATTGTTGTTTGCATTCATATTGGTGGTAAAGTAGGATGTTGAGAATGGTGCATGTATTTTAATACCTATACTTATAATGTTGTTTAACTTGCAACGACGATTGAGGCATTGATTCATACCGATGAGTAATTCAATGCCGTTGGTACACACTCGTGCGACTCATGGCAAAGGCGTGCGGCGCTACAAGACATTTTAAAGGTAATTACTGCAAAAAACGGCTGCCTTTAGCACGTTCCTTTAAGACATTCACTTTTCAAGTGCTTGCCAATATATAATATGCCTAACTTGATTAACTAATACCAGTTATATGTATAGTTGCACGCATGAGACTGAAGAGAATTGGTTGCCCCTTTGATAAAATGTTATAGTAAAGAAGAATTTTATTACAGATAAAATTTAAATTTTGGCAAATATTCAGAACGCCACTTTCATATTGGTATGCTTGTAATTTAGCAATCATTATTTCTAATGGAAAGAAATGTACGCAGTAGCTGAAAGCACGGTAGCAGTTTGTATGCAATAAGAGATTGACTAGAATTGCTCACATATTTAAGTAATTGCGTAGTACTCCAGTGTATGGTTGAAAGTTTTTTTGTTTTTATAATGAATTTCTTGTCTATTGCTATTACTACTTAATAAATGTTAAACAATCCCATTTTTGTTACATTTATAAAATAACTACATATAAAGGAATACTGTACGGTGGGAAACGCAGTCAAAACATTTGGAGTGGCTACCAGCATCATAAACTGAGATACTTTATTATAGGTATTTCAGAAAATTGTTGAAAGGTAAGTTTTTTATTGTGTTCACATGTTGTACAATCACTATTTGCTACTCAGACGTAGACATTTAAATATACTCGTTCCTGTTTCTAATATAGCTCACATAAAAATAACACAGAGCAAGAAAAATGTAGAATCTTCGTATACCTGAATTATTACCTTGGATTTAATTTAATTCTGTATTTGCACCCGGTCTATTTTCGATTGTCTGTAATGTAGAGATAGAATAAAACGTACGTGAGGATTGCTTGCTCTGTGCCCAAACGAAATTTCGAGACACGTAATGAATTCATGCGTAGTAAGAAATTTAAGCATTCATATAGAATACGAAGAATAACGATAGAAAATTAGAGTAATAGTAATATAGTGGTAACAGTTTGAGTAAAAATAGTAGCATGAAAAGTAACATCATAAACGTAACATCACGCCTGTTATCCCCGAAGAGGTATGCAGAGGAGTGTAGGAGACTCCCACGTTTCACCAGTTACGTTTACGTCCCACTATGGAATAGGTGGTGAGCCTATTGCCATACACCGGGCACAAATACAATAGCAAGTGATATTTAAACTTAAAACGCACATTTTCAAGAGGTGCGCGCTAGGGTTTGAATCCGGTCTCTCGGAGTGAGAGGTCGAATTTCAAAACCACTAGCCTATCACTGCTTCAATTATATTAATATTATTTTTAAATATAATTGACATATAGTAATAAAGCTGCAATATTAAGTCACGTGGTCTCCCTCAGCAGATAAGAAACCACAATGAAAAATTATACAAAAGAATCGGTCCTGCATACATAAAAATACCTTATAATATCAGAATTGTTCTACCTACACCATTTTAATTAAAATTATGAGTTTAAGTATTCATAAACAACGTAATATGACGCCTAAAACTACCGAAGAGGTATTCAAAGGATGCGCTCCTCTGAATACCTCTTCGGTAATTACAGTACACTCAGACGCTTCACCAGTTACGTTTACATCCCTCTATGAAATAGGGGATGAATCTATTGCCATACACCAGACATAAATCTAGATTACGTGCCACTTCTAGGAATTTAAAGTTAGAAAACCCCGATAGTTGCCTAACCTGGGGATCGAAACCAGAACTTCTCTATCAGCAATCGCGCTTGCGAGCACTAGACCTACGAAGCGTTAAAGTAATAATTTTAATATAACTACGCCTGGACACGTCACTAAATGTATGTCTCGATGAACGACCGTGAAAATTGTCACATACCGACAGTTAAGCGATAAGACAGATTAAACGCAAAAACCTAAATACAGCAGTCCTTATCTCGCGGAGGTGATTTCATCTACAGCACAATTTTACGCACTAATTACTGTTGTAAATGGAATATTTGTATAAACACTGCATATTATATTCGTATTGGCGTTTTATTTATCATAATATTCAAAATTTATCAGTATCTATATTAACAAAATAATTAAAGTATCTTAGTATCAATTAAGTTAAACAGTTTGGGGGCAATTACTCGATTTCCGGATATGTTTACGTTCTGGTGTATTAGGAATCATCAAAAAGTCGACAGGCATTAGTAACAAATTATCAAAATATTAAAACTATGACTAGAATTTTGTCCAAAATCAAGTTGGATTATTACTACGGCTTGGTTTTGCTGCTTTACAGAAAAATGCATCGACGGTTTCTCGGCCTTCGGTCTACGTAAGTAACCTTCTATAATGTTTTGAATAATCATTGACTGTTTTATAACGTTGGATAATGCAGAAATTTTTATTTTGATCCATTTCGAAAATGCTGCATTATTTCCTATTGAATTTCAAATTCCAAACTAAGGATTTCAGGAAATTACTCAACTTGTTTACTTATGTTACTCACACGAATGTTACTGCAATATTTGTGGAGGAGTGAACGGACAGTGTTTTATTGTGTAGACTTTTTCTTAAAAAGTATGAAGGGTCCGGAAGGTCCAAAGCTTATAATAACTCTTATGCTCTGGGTTACGCTGTAAGAAAAGTATGAGATTGTAATTTTGGTGTCTACCAGGTTCAATCCTGGGTCCTTGTAGTTCTAAAAAGGCGTTATCCCCAAATTGCCAAACAGATTATGTATACTGGTTAAGTATATCAAATAAAACAGACACAAATATACATGTAACATTATAATATATTATAGCGATGCTTATAAGATAAATACTAAAAATTCTGTGCTCTCTATGTAATCAGCAGATTAAAAAATTCAAACTGAACTGAAATGTTACTTGAGGTTGTTAACACGAGTGCCTAGTACCTAGTTATTTTCAGCGCCTCATTTCTAAGCGAGTGTTTGCTCACTAAAAGCTTGAATCTGATTAAAATCTTGCGGTTATGAGATATCTTTGGCAAAATAATTAAATAGCAACCGACAGATGTTAATGAAGTAGACAATAAAAACGTCTCGATAGCGTGTCGGAGCAGAAAGAACAAAGGGCAAGCGAAACTTCACTGTACTTACCCACCAGTTCGGTGAACACAAACATTTGTTTATTATTTGAAATTTCGATGTTTATTTTATAATTATTGCTCGTATAATATAATTTATTCACAACAGCATTGGGTAGTGTAACATTTCAGATTTCAGGGTCTCATTTTAGAATTCCTACGTTTCTGATCTTTGACACACAAGCTTGACTTTCGGAAGTTATGTCCGTTTTCAGGATAAGTATCACTATCCACAACACTTAAAATAAAAACCTGCGAAAACCGGCACACCTTATATTTTTTCATAATGTTCTCCAATGCGTGTGAATTCTTCTAACCCGAACCTGCCCTGTAGATGATTTAAACGTGCTCATTCTATAAGAACACTTTAGTACTTTCAACAATGGAACGGCAAAAAGCAATAATTATGTTATCGATATGAACGAAAATAATTTAATATTTGTACTACGGCGTTGTGTTATTTAATATGAATCTGTTTGTTACTCATATAACTTATTCCCTTATTTCACAGCCTCTTTTGGCTAAATAAAATTACAGTGTACAGTGCGACATGTTAGACATACGATTATTGTCCATTGGATGCACAAATACCTCTCTCAAATAGATGTGTTATAAAATGAAGTTATCCTCTCTGGTCCTCGTCGTTTCTACACTTGTCCTAGGAGATGGTTCTTAGCTCCTCATAAAACAGGATCTGTAACTCCACTGTATATACAACTCCAAAGCAATAGAACAGATTATTCTAAAGATGTTTTTTGTGATTTTTTTCATAAAAATTTAATAATGATATTTCGTGTTCTGTAACACTAGCTTCGGCGGTAATTAGAATCCTTATAAGATAATTAGTGTTTTTTTGTGACCCCAAGACTTCTAAGTAGACGGTTTAAACGAGAACCGGTATTTTTATCAATAATCTTGCTACGAGTGCAAAAACCATGAGTTCTCAAGACTGTAATTGAATTGTTTAATTTTTTACTTACGGTAGTCTGCAGCTGCAGTTTGAGTGTAAAATTTTTGGTGTCAAGCAAATGAATAATTATTTAAAACCACAATACGATATAATTATTCTGCATGTCTTTGTCATTGGCACAGTCGTTGTAGTGTGACATAGTTTCCGGTTCCGTCCGCGGCAGAGCAATAACTTAATGATTTTAGAAATACGTCCAATGACAACGAAATTCACTATAACAGGAAACCTAGCCCAAGGAGTGAGAAGTCTGATTTTATCATTCTATTGTTTTTATTTTTTTTGGACTTGCCGTACGTAAAGGTCGCTACGCTCACACGAATCAAGGATCGCTTCAGCTAGCAATCAAAATCAAAAATGTTGATGGAGTGGCAGTAAAATTACCAGCATTATTTAGTTATTACTAATTAGCAATAACGCAACATCACACCTATAATACCCGAAGAGGTAAGCAGAGGAGTCGAGTACACTCGCATGTTTCAGCAGTTATTTTTATGTTCCAACATTAGTAATTAATACTGGATGTTATTCGTCAATGCGTGTGAAGATTGCATTATCACGTTTCTTTATTGAAACATACATGATAGAAGTGGCAGAGCCGTGTCAGGTCGCCAGGTTTCGAAATACCGGTGTTGCTGATGTTTTGAAAACTTTCTCAGTTATGCGACTGTCACCTGACATTCCTTCGTCGTAATTGTAAACATAAACAT
>DWJK01005104.1:0-11405 GCA_018248815.1 Croniades pieria auraria
GTGGTTGGGGGGGGGGGGGGTGGGTGGGGGGGGGGGGGGTGGGGGGGGGGGGGGGGGGGGCTGCGGGGGGCGGGTTTTTGCCATCAAATCTAACGACCTCGTATTATTTTAACGAAGGCAGTAGTCTCCTAATTTGTTTATTACGGTGCCACGAAAAGTATTATTGCTTTATAATAGTTGCCTTTGTTGAGCTTGGAAGTTTGGCGTCGTAGCGTTGTGAAACGGTAAGAGTTGAATACATCGAAGTATACCTAAAGCAAACACGCGGAAAAACTTCAAACAGTTGCACCCTGGTTCATAACTTCCCTCGCTCGTAAATTACGCAACTCGCCCTCATTACCGCGGTCGCCCATCCATGGATGAGCCGAGGGCGAAGGCCCCCAGCATGCTCTGGCTGTCTCTACATACCTACCTATAAGCGCTCGCTTGCAACGTGCGACCAATGATCCCTCTACATCCAACCTTTAAGCACATTCCTTTGCGACGTACTTAAACAAGAAATTTAATTTTGTGACGGCATCTCTTCGGAACTGTTAGTGCAATGGATATGCCTTGAATAGAAGGCGTTTAAACTTAGTTCCCTTTTGTGGTAAATTTTATAGCAAAATTGAAAAATGTATTAATCCTTTAGTGACGTTTACAAGAGCGGAGGTTACGTCAAGTGTACTATTTGCTAGTCAAGTGAAGTGCATTTGAAGTAGATATCTCTTTTATTTAATATCTGAGCTTATATACCGACTTGTACAAAATATTAAATAAAAACGATGTATGAACTAATACAAAAATTTTAGATATATTATACGTAATATGTATATTAATAATTACCTAAAAGAAATGTGCGTTCCCTTATGAAAACTTTCCACTTCATGATATAAAAATATGAAGGTAATTATAGCTTTAAAATTGAATAGAGAACGAGCTTTCACGTCAATATCACAGACTACTGTTTTCGAATTCCCTGTGGAAGTCGATATAATGGGAAATATCCAGCCGTGTAACAGACTGGAACATATTAGTGCTATAAAAAGAGAGTTCTGCAGTAATAAAATCTCTGTAATATGACTTCGTGTTATGAAGACAGTTTCCATCTTGCTTCTTTATAGTCTGCTCACAGTGGTTGCATATACGCGAGTTTTAAAGTTATAAATAGTATATTCAAAAAAGAGTAATAAGAACATTTTATTTCCGGTAATTTTAATATTAATGTTTGTAGTAAAGTTAACGTACTGCAACTTAACATCGTATAAAGGGGTCTAGTAGCATGGATTCGAATTATTTTCCCTAAAAAAGTTACTGTGTTATTCCGCGTAGGCGGTTAGGGGGAGTTTTATTTACACGACGGTGAGATCCGAAACGAGCCAGCCGCAGGCCTCGGGAACTCCGTAATATGTTATTATGTAGAATAAAACGCGAGCTACCGCATTAACTGGCTGACGAGGCGGTGATGAGTTGAATTGCGTTTAAACTTTAACAGATTTACATACGTGAAATACGAACATTTTATTGTTACTAAGTGTTAAACATACAATACATCGGCACTCATCGTTATCGCCACGTAAGAAGCGACTGGCTTGAACGTTTAGATAATTGCTGCAGACAGGAATATTTTACGGTTGTCTTGTACTCTTAACTTTAAAATATCCATATTTTTTATTGTCCTTACTAAACGTTTAGTACTGTGGTCGCGCAGTCATCATTCGCTCTGCACTCTTTCTATCTCTGACCGTGCTTGGCATATCCATTACATTACTATAAAAATACCGTTATTTTAAACCAAAATGTTTTATTAGTTTTTTTGGGTCAGAATCAGAAGCGTGCTCGTCGCGAACATGGGAGCCTGTTGGCTGCAATTCTGTACCCACGGTCCACCGCAGTGCGGAATAAGGGCGTCCCTCTGAGGCGACTCTTACCGGCCCTTCCCCGCCGGTCGGATAACGCTGAAGGCGGCGATGGTCCAAACTAGACGATAGGAGAGTACCAAATAGACACGTGAATGAAATAATTGTGTACTGCATGGATACGCCTAAAGCTCTATCTGTAATACGGAGGAAACAAGGGGCAGACGGGGAAAGAGAAAAGAAAGTGATACCAAAAAATCTTCTCCCTGGCATGATTACTCTGTAGGCTGGGGTCCAATACAGTGAAGTAATATTACTACTACGGGAGTATAATTTACATTGTGCTCTCGATTCGTCTGTGGTGTGAAAGACCATGTTGTGATTGGCCGAAAAATATTTGGGACCATAGACCATATATTGCAGCATGCGCTGCCTATCTAGGAGAGTTCTGAGAAACTAAAACAATGCACCAGGTAGACAACTATCAATTTGGTGAACTTGGTTGCTAAAAAGTTATAGTATAATTAGAAAATAATAAAATGTTGTGGCGAACACAAGGGGTTCCAGAACATCCGTGGTATACGTACCGAATCTTTTCGATCCTTGAAATTACGGGCACAATTGGCAGAATATTTTCAGCGGTTTATTGGTATTGGACCAAGCATTTCACAATAATATGTAAGAGATACTTTGGAATATTTTCCAAAATATGGGATACATAGGACATATTGCGTGCTGCGGTCCAAATACAGGCCTACATTTTCAAGGTGCTTGCGGGTGGATAACGGAATGTCGCTCTAGTTTGATCTCAATATTGTTATCAGATAGGGCTGTAAGTTATCAGCCAGACTATTTATTTTATATAGAAAGAAGTAGCCGTGTATTTATCCACAATAGTGATGCAACCATTTATATATAACCATTTATATCAGTATTGCGCGACAGGAAAATTACCACGCCATCAGAGGGAAAGGATTAATTTAATTGCCACGAGGACAGTTAAAGTCTTCGACATAAATCGCTTGCATTACAAATGCTAGACGCGTTACGACGATGTGCCAGGAAGAAGGGAAATAATCCGATGAGATCAGCCTCTTTCGGGAATGGTGGGCACAGAGTTTCTTTTTCAATCTACAGAGGCAAGACCGGAATCTTTGATGTTAGATATTATAACATAGACATAAAAAAAAGTGACATTTCATTTAATTAACATAGAAATAGTAACTCCGAGCAAATATCGCAAACATAGCCCGTATAATTTATAAATTATTCATAAATTTAGTGCAAGATTAATCACGAATCACGAATTATTCACGAATCCTTTTAAACATTAACATTAACTTTTAAACAGTACCAGGTTCCCGAGATACACATACCTATTCGCGCGATAATGTGTACCTGCTGATTTTAGTATTCGTCTGCATGTGTTTTAAGAAGACGTTAAATATCAAGAATTGCTGATACATGATCTCTTATTAGCAGTTGCTTAAATTTAAGTGACCTATATGTCTTCTACTAATTGAAGATTTCGCAACACACAATTAGTTGTTGACGCCGTGCAGATTGATGGAGGTATGGCTTATACAACAATTAATGCGTCACAGGTATTTAAGCATCCTTAAAAACTCGAATTTCAATAAATGATAATAATAATAAGTGAGTCTACTTGCTTTACGCGTTTTTAGACTGTGATGTACGTACTAATTTTCATTTATTTTCAAAATCCAAAGACTGACTGTGATCGATGTGGCTCGTTAAAATGGCCCGTCGCACACGATATATGAGTTTCTGTTTACACCAACGTTATATAATAAAAAAACTGACAAGTAACCAATGCAAAAGAGAGAAACCTTCGAGCGCAGCGATACAATTTCGTGTACCGACGGCTCCATAAAAAAGAAAATACGGAGGCATTCACCAGGGAAATTCGCCAGTTTGACCACCTACAAACATGCCATTGTCCTTTACGCCGACACACGCGAATTTATCGACTAAAAATAAAAATAGAACGAGACGGCAACAGGCAGCGGAGTCGATTCTCATCATCTTTACCATAATTCAAATTCCCTTTGTACTTCACATTGTACAAACAATAAATCGAGCTACAAACAATTATTTTCTGTTAATTTCAAATCTCATCTCTATTTATAGCGATTCTCATTATCTATAATATGAATACAGTTTGAACGTCAAACTGAGACGTTTCAAATACGGAATGTGTTCGACAGCGCTGTCACGTTCAGATGGCGTGTTCGTGCGCAATTTGCTTCGTCGCACCGCCTACTGTAATAACGACTTCCGTACCCCGTCGTGGCGCCTCCTCAAATTGGTCGCTTATCACCAATCTACGGTGTAGAGTAGAATATCAGTTGGACCTGCCGCAATTTGTCAACAGAGCGGGCGGTTCGTTGTTTCCTCGTTTACAAATTGCTATCCGTCCCATGTTATGACTCAAGCTGCACGTTTGAGTATTGACAGCTGTTTCGGGCTAATGAGAATATCTACAAAGATTTTCAATCTTGTCTAGTACATATGCATACTCGTACTTCATTCCATCGAATCAAAATAGTGAAAAAACATTGTTTTACAGATATTAATGTAAATGGTCTTGAAATATATCTTTGTTTGATATGTAAATATGAGTTGCAAAACAGAGCGTCAAAATATCTACAAGTAGCTACTATTCATTTTGCATGTTACGATGGGAACAGAAAACTTTGGCATGTTTCTCCCGGGTACCTACTTACTTACTGGTTTATTGCTTCCACAGATATTATTTCAAAGAACTCTTGGAATTTATTCCACACATTCGTCTGGGAAAGGTAATCCCAGAGGTTCTTATTTGGCTACTTAGTGCAAATACCGTGTATGTAGATGGCAAATATCATTTGGACGTATATTTGGGTGTGTTTCTATGAAATAATTTAAACTCTTTTGGAACATTTTTCTATAATTATCGATATTGCATTTCAAGTCATAGGTAGTACTTTCAAAAATTTTATGTTTGTGCAATAAATGTGTACCCGTGTACATAAATACGTGTATTATTAATATAGGTACATATAAATATTTATGTCGGAGGAAGTGAAAGGGGAAGTACAATGCATTTTAATGATTGATCACGCCCGTAATCCCCGAAGAGGTAGGCAGAGGAGTGTCGTATACTTCCACGTTTCACCAGTTACGTTTACGCCCCAGGGAATAGATGGTGAGCCTATTGCTATACAGCGGGCACAGATCCGATTAAATCTACACTGTTTAAATTGTAACAATTTCTTGATAAAATATATAATCAATGCTTTAAATATTATTGTGTGAAAGATTTAATATAAATATCTCTATTTATTTTCTTTATTTAATTATTTCTAAAACTATGGATCAGTGCCCGGTGTATGGAAATAGGCTCACCACCTATTCCATGGGACTTAAACGTAACTGGTGAAACGTGAGAGTGTACTACACTTCTCTGCCTACCCCTTCGAGGATTACAGGCGTGATGTTACTTTTTTTTTTCTAAAACGATGTCATTAGTGTTTGAAGTGTTATTGTATTATTAAATAAAATATATTTAGAACTTGTTTTAATATCATTTTGTTGACCATCCAATCAGAATATATACACGACATATCGCTCGTTTGCGAGTACTCTGTAATATGTAAAAAAACAGACTTTTCAGAAAAGGCTTTGAAAGTTTGAAATCATAATTATTCTATGACTATTATAATATTCTATAACTCATGACTATTCATTGATTTATTATAATGGTCTTAGAATAATTACGGTTTCATACATTCAAAGCTGTTTTCTGAAAAATACAGTTTTTTCCATATTACACTTGGACGGAGTATAATTGAAAAGACCGAATTTAAAGATAGGTAGGTTGATATTATCGTTTTGCGAACTGGGCTGTTTGGTTAGTATCATAAATTTAATGCCTGCTTTAAAATCTATTTATTTAAAATGATAGGAGTTTGCCGTTGTGCGCGCATGACAGAGAGAAGTACTGGATAGTTTTAATTAACTCGTCTAAGTTTTATTCCCTAGCCCTTACCTAAAAATATTGCGATATCTTCATTCAATATACATTTATTCAAGTTTTAAGAAATAACGATTTTTATAAGCTCGACAGGTTCAGTGATGTGAGTTTTCCTCCCGTGGATTAGTGGTACTTCCGATCTTTTTACGATGATATTTATAAAACATAGACATACATAATGTCATAAACAACGCAAACGGAGTCGCGAGTATCAGCTATTTAGTAATATGATTATAATTGCATAAGTGTGCAGTAGAATAAAAGTGTTTGAAAGTAAAAAAATAGGGTTCGGTGTGTGCATTATCCGTAAAAGAGTGTCCACAAGACCCGTGACCGCTAGTAAAAATGTTGATAAGAATCGTACTTCTCCAACATATGTATGATCATCTCTTTTATCACTTCACTATTGGACCGGGTCACCGCTCAAACTGAGATGGGTGAAGGCCATAGTCTGCCACGGTGTGCTGGCCATATGCTTACTTCACACGCCCTACAGAATATTATGAAAATGTGGAAATTTCATCATGACAGGTATCTTCACCGTTAAAACCAATTATGATTAATTTTAAAGGACATAATTTTCTAAAAGGCGAGAAATGTACCAGCACTGAAACTGAGGGAGGGTACCGTAGACCATAGGCTGAAACATAAACCGTAGGTAGGTATATTGCTACTGCCTTGATATACATACATAGTTCTAAATTATCTCTATTTTGACAGTCAATTTTGAATAGCTTAAAAAGCAAGGAAAATAAATAAAAATTAAACTTTTGTGCGTGATAACGTCAATCATTAACGGGAGGGTAAAGACAGAGCTTCGCATGATCGAGTTATCGAATTACGGGATTGGAGGATAATGCGATTCTGCCGGACTCGCTTACGTATTTGTATGCCGATCTGATTTCGTCGCTTTCATTATTAAAATATGAAAAGACCCGGAGTACTGAAATACGGTATTTTATATTGCGATATACAATTTCCATTCCATACTAATTAATATTCCCTTGTCTGTATAATTATAAGGCTTCACATTCGTATGCTAACTTCTCTGAATAGAATTTCGCATGAATAACAAATCAGAAGTCTTCGAGCTCCACACTAAATATATATAAAGTAATAGAGAATAATTAAATTTAACAACCTACGTGAAAAATACCTACGCGACAGCTGTATTTTTATGGTTCTTATTACGGCAAGCAAAACAAAAAATATATACCCAATATTGTATGTTTCGCTTTGTCAAATGCGGAATTTAAGGTTTCTTATGCCACGGTCGGCGGAATCGAAATGGAACCTCGACTCAAAATGTTAGATGTGGGTATTATTAAATCATATTATGTTTTGGTATCACGCACACCTATAGTTACGGGGCGATATTCGTCACAGTTAAGTTTTGAACTTGAGAAATAAAAACCTTAGCGATATCGTTAACGATTTGCTCACGTGTATCCCGGTGGAAATATCCCACGGTAGTTTTTTATGAAAAAAATTATTAACTAACTTTCTTTTGCATAGTCTGCTTTTTAACCCTGAAGAATGCATATGTCCGGCAGGATCATGGACTATTTTGAATAAATCATTTATATGCAATTTAGTATAGATATTGTAGTTTGAATCCCACTAAATTAAGGCGACAGACAACTTTGAATGCTTCACAATACTACGAACAATACTATTAACTTAACAAGAAATTTTAACTTCACTGTAAGATACACCTTGGTCGGAATAATAAATAATTCGACGTTCTAAGTTTTAAATGTAACACTTTTCAGGTTTCCGTTATCAAAAACAGCATTTTAATGTAGCGTTTGGAACATATTTTTCATTTTCATAATGTTAGGTATATATTGTAGAGGAAAAATCATTTGAAGTTTTCAATTACGCAAACTCATGATTACCTCTAATTATTACAAGAATAAGAGTTTCTCAGAAGCGTTACTCATTTGCAATTGTCGTGGAAACAGGACGCGTTCCTTCACTTCCACCCCTCTAAGCACATAGTCTAAATGTTTAACGAGACACGTACACGTGCTTGTCTTTAAACGATTTCATCAGACGCTGTTAACGGTTTTTATTCAGAAATGCTTTTTGTTCTATCATATTTTACAATTAACTGAATATAATTAATTTTAACTAACTGGCAATACGTTATATTTTTGTTTAGATGGTTAGAGATCTGATGAAAGTACTCGTAAGTTTAGAAGTATAAAATAAAATAAGAGATACTACAATTTAATTCTTTGACGCAGGGCATTTATCCGACCATTGTCTTCGTGTTTTTTGTAAGCGCAGCTTCGGTTCTATGTATTATTTCTTCGTTCAAAATTAAAACGGTAAAATGAGTACGTAATGGCTGAAGAATTCCTGTATGTTTTTTTTATTTCTCATGTAATCGAGTTTGCTTGAATTTTTAATCGAATAACCGTCGTTTAAATAAACGGCTGTGTTCATTTTCTTGGCAGTTCGCTGTGGTTATTATGCCCACTTTTGTTCCCCTTCTAGCGTGACGACTGAGCACAACCAACCTAGCATTAGAAAACCATAATAAGCAAATATCTAAAGATTTATGTCCGAACTAATTAAGTCAATTCCCTATGATTATTATTGTACCAGTTTGTTTAGGACCCCCGGCGTAGTTTATTGTATAATTGCTAGTATATTTCTAAATACTATTGCATATTGTACTTTGACCACCTACTCGTATATGGAAGGTTATTCCGGAGTTGTTAAACTGAGCTACTCATACAGTAATAATAATAAAGTTGAGTTTTATTAGTTTTAGATAAAACCTATAAAGAAACATTTTCATAGGACTACATGCATAATCAATACACTAATTGCTTAATAAGGATGTGCAAATCTGTCCAGAGAGAGATCTTCGGCTGCGCAGGGTCACGACAGAATCTATTAGTCATGGCTGATTACATCACTGCGTTAGTTAATCGCAACATTCAACTAACTAATAGCCGCTGTTGCTCTCTGCATATCACTTGCACAAAGCCAATATACGCCACAAGGTATATTTTGCCTATTCTCTGTGTGCATATACATATACATACAAGTATGTTATAGATGTATCGATCTAGATTCCAGGAAATGAACACAATTGTAATCCGATTCCTTGCAGTACGCGGTATAGCCGAGTCGCTGATGGTCACCAGGCTGACACGACGTGCTGGTACAAATGTTCAATGTAAATGAAGGCATTTCATCAGGTACACGTTTAATGTTATACACCAGGACATATTTTCCCTTTCAATTGCTGCTATGTATGTATTTCCATGTAATCATATTGCTTGTCTCGTTGGTTGGATGGTTCCAATCATGACTACCGATCGGGAGGTCTTGGGCTCGAACCCGGGTATGATACTATTGGATTTTTTTATATTGAAATTTGGGGCAGTGACTCGGAGTCTGGATTTGCACTCGGTGTATGGATATCCATACACCGAGTGCAAATCCAAATAGGTGGTGAACCTATATAGGTTCACCACCTATTTGATATTGGGAAGTAAAAAGATAATTTGTGAAAGGTGGGAGTGTACTACACGCTTCTGTCCACCTCTTCAGAATTACAGGCATGATGTTATGTAAATGCTGCTTAGCTAACGGATAGGTTTTGTAACAAGTGCGCTCATAAATTGGTAATTAAGGCACGGTAACGCGAAAAGCACTGAAATCTTGAGATAGGATACCAACTACTAATTTAATCTAAAGTATATTTATTGTATTTGGGTAAGGGGGCGCGAGTCTAGAGACTTATGGCACGTCAGTTTGAAGGCTATTTGTAGCCAAAAATAACGTAATGTAACCAAGGTTGTTTTAATACTTAACATTTAAGTTGTTAATCAAAGATTTCTGATAATTTTTTTAAGGTTAATTGTTCTATATTATTTTGTCTGTGGCGGGAGGAAGTTCTGGACTTACAAATTCGTGTATGCTTTGCAGGAATAAGACGAAAGCAAATTACGAATAATTTTTTTTTGTAATAAATATTTAGGATGGATTCTATAATATTGTCGCTATAGACGAACGAACAAAGAGATCGTTTATATGTGTAAGCGTGTTTGATGTGTTGTGTTATATAGGATATTAAAAATGAAAGATAGGTAATCGAATATTTTTACGAAGACGAATTGTTAAGAAACCAGATACGAGTATTGGAAAAATAACGTGTTTTCTTTAATTCAATCACAGGTTTAATAATGTACGATATTCAATATTTCCTTTAGAAAATAATGACGAATTATGAAAAACAATAAACAAGCCGTAATAAAAAAAAACGCCAATCAATTATGCTACTCTGTCAATGATTACTTAATAAATAAATATAAAGTCCTTTGATATTTTAATTGAGATTTTATATCTAAGTTCTATTTAAAATAATGTACGTTTCATGTATGTATTCAAGTTCTTATTTTTAAAACTAACCCTTTATCACGTCTACCGGATTTCTGATATATATATTTTATAACGTACGATCGGTTCTTTGTATGATGAAAATACCTTCATAGCAAAGCACAGGTGTAATTTCTGCAATAACGATAAAATCCATCTCGTATTCCGATAGCTTGTGAAGAGGTGTCAATCTAAAAGCCTTGTTAAGTTTGTGCTACGTCGCGGAAATTCTACTAAAGCTTAGATACGTAACGTCGAGTTAGTAGGGATGCTTTATCAAGAACTCTGCTTTTCTAATTTCTAATTATTATCCCCAACATTATTGTTGTTTAACACTTATTACGTTATTTTCTTTCATACGTAGCTCTCGATGGTCTCTGGCTAGCCATTATGGAACTCGGCGTGACGACATAGTAATAAACATTATTATTGTTCTTGCAGATTGTTTACTTTTAGACGTGTTAAAAAGTTTGGTTGTGATAAGAAATTGATCGGGTTTTGAAGTGTGTTTTTGGAATTTGTAGCATTTGTATAAGACACAAGTAGATATCTAATGCTTTTGTTCATGTCAAGCATTTAATGTCATTTACAATCATAACAGATTATATTTTATACTTCACATTAAAATTGGTTTTAATGCAGACGCATCCCTAGCGCTCACAATACACGGCGAATCTCACTGAGATTTCTTATGCGCTACTAAGTATCTAAATGCTGATATGTTAGAGTTGTAAGAAATATTCCTATATGAGTTCACGTAATTATATTTGCTGTTACCAAACGTTACGTATCAGTCAAGCTTAAATGTTTATACGCACTCATAACGATTTTAGGAAGACAATAATCTCATTTATTTCATAAAAATACATTCCTATTTTTATTATATTTTATGCGACCTCTCTCTAAGGCCCGAAACTGCGTTAAGCGGGCACCCACGCGGTTTCATACAAAAGCACTACGTCGCGGGGACTTGCGCGGGCGTCCGTCACGGGAGGCGCGCCCCGCACCCTCGCAACGGGGCTCGCCTCCGTGGGACGGAACCCGTGGCGGGGGCACACGCGGTGCCCGCCAGCGGTAACACGCACGAACTTGTTCAGTCGATAATGCTAGGTGATACGGGTCGCACGACCGCT
>DWJK01005105.1:0-11405 GCA_018248815.1 Croniades pieria auraria
GGGGGGGGGGGGGAGGGGAGGACGGGGGTGGGAAAAGAAGAGGAGAGAGGAATAACGATAACAGTATACTAACACTGTAAGAGGATCTTCACGATAAAGATTGGGTACAGAAGCCACATGGGAGCGCAACAACAAACTCAAACGCAAAGCAGTCGTCATGGCCGAAATCGTTAGAACTATTACATACGTAGGTACATATCTGAGAACAAGACGTTGTAGACACGAACATTCTGTATAAACGACCGGCGTCCTATAAGATCGACTCAACAACGTCACAGCTAATGTTTAACATCGGATATCAGAACGATTTAAATCGATAAAAGATCGATGCATATTAATATTATTGTCGGTTAAACACCCACAGCGTTCAACTAATTGTTTGATTCTCTCTACTTAGTGTATTCTCAATGATGCCCATCAAGTCTATTTGTACGTGGCGTGTGACTGACACCTTCTATTCGCCATTAATTGTGTCAAGTGGAGATCTCGGATAAATAAGACCTGCTACACCTCAAAACTGTTACGTCACAAAACGAATTAAACCGACCGTTGATTTTAACGAGACTACAACTAGAAGGCAGTGCTGGCAGATAACTACGGCAAATAACAAACTTAATTAGTGAAAAAAGTCCGCTGCAAAAATTTTGAATTCAATTTTTTAAAGCTATTGCCAGAAAGTGTAGTTGCGATAATATTACAAATATTAATAAGCAGATATATTTTTAAAATATCAATCTTTTTTTTACAGAATTGAGATTTTAGTCTTGACATCTTGTATATCATCAACATAAATAGTAACAAAAACGTAATATCTTACCTGTAATCCCTAAAGGGGTAGGCAGAGGAGTTTAGTACACTCCCACATTTCATCAGATACGTTTACGTCTCATGGAATATGTAGTGAGCCTATTGCCATACACCAGCCACAGCACTGCTAGTAAATTTTAAATTAGAAAATTCCAATAGTACGCGACTCGGTATTTGAATCCATGCCCTCCCGATCGGCTTTCACACTTACAACCACTAGACCAATAAGGCAGTAAACATAAGTAGTAAAACATATATACAGTACCTTGGGACAATACCATCACTAAATATATTTTTACCATGAAAGTTTATATAACTATAAGAGGGTCAGTCAAAAGTGTTGGTTAACAAACCATAAATGTATGTATATTAGAGACTGCCATCTCAATCCTCGGAAATGGTTACTCATATGTGACCAGCTTCAAGTCAGACACTAACTATAAATAACTGTGTGAATAATACATAATAAATAGATTTGCGATGCTAACAGGCCCATTCCTTTATTGTTACTAGAAATTGTTTAATATTATTTACCAAGCAATCTTTATCAAAACATGAAATAACTGAGATAAATCCTATTTCTACAACTCCATACAAGATAGATTGCCATTCATAACTCCTGGTTGTGAGGTTTATACTCACTTTCAATAAAAAGAGGCAATGAAATTGCAAGCCAAGGGCTTACGCATGACCATATTCCAGCAAACTGATAGATGTGGGGCACTTGTTAATTCTGTTAAATATAAAAGAAAGTTAAGAATTGCTAAAGTCAATCAAATTTTATCACTGCACTACATGATGTGGTTCCATATACTTCATGAATGTATGAAATCTTTTCTACAGTAAAATTAAAAAAAAGCAAACCTAATTCTCAAATTCCATTTTGTCTGTGGTTATTTTCCATTATTAAGATATTGAGTTCTTTAAAATGCAAGTAATTCATTCTTATGCATATGATTTACAGTGGCTAATTGAAACAAGTATTGCATTTATTGCATTTCTTAGCAGTGTAATAATTTATATAATTAAAACAGAAATTTTATGATAGAGTAATCAGAAAAGTCAAGTGAATCAATGCTTATATACATAGTCAACTTCCAAAAACGTTACAAATTATTATTTGTATGTGACAAGGTGGAGTGACAATATACACAAAGTGGCTGTCACTAGTTGGATGTGACGAGCTAAAGATTGAGCTCAATGGTGTGCTATCAGATAGGCCTATGTCCAGCAGTGGACGGAAATAGGCTGATAATTAAATGAATGTGACATGGAGTAAATAAAAAGGTAAAACAACTGTCGGTCACCCTCCTACCAGATGGTCTGAGGACCTGAAGAAGACACCAGGTAGTTGTTAGATTCGGATTGGAGAGATGCCAATTAGGGGAGGCTTATGTCCAGCAGTGGACATCTAGATGCTGAAGATGATGATGTGACAAGAGTTAAAATATTTGAATTTGTAGCCCTTAGTGGAAATGGGCTCAGCCCCTATTCAATAGTGGGATATGATCATAAATGGTGAAATGTGGTAGTGTACCACACAGCTTCGGGGATTGCAAATGTGATGTTACATGTGTTTATGTATAAATTTAATTATTCTTAAAACCATCTGATCCTGTAAACACTTTGGACAGTCATAATAACAGACAATTTTTAAAAATGTTATTGGGATAAGAGCAAGTCATAGCTAAGTTGTTGTGTTGTGTTGTGTAATACATTCGAAAATAATTGGTTGTTACTATATCATCAAAAATATATATATGTCTTTAAAGTATACCTTTTAAACAAAACAAGATATACAAAGGTTGGTTAAACTTGGGAATATTTCGATACAGTTCATTTAACTTATCAATCATGATGATAACCTGTCACTGTAGGAAGGTGATATTGCAGTCCAGACCACTATAATTAATCTCCAAGTGGGAACATTCAGAGATAATGATAGATACAACAGAGTAAATCAAAGGCCATTATGTTTTTAATCCCTTTCAGGGAAAATTTAACAGATAAATATGTTATTATATACAATAAAAAAACAGTAACCTTATTATTATTATATTGTTATACCAGGTACCTTAGAGTATAGACAGAGAGTGACAACTGCTAATTTATCCCTTCAGACCTAACATTCGCCTTCTAAATACAACACTCTCTTTATCAACACTAGATTTATACACTTCAAAACTGAGATATTAATGATAATAATACCTTTCATTGTACTACAAATAAATTACCTAATTGGTTTACACTCTAATCTATATACAATTAAAAATTTCCAATAACATTAATGTAATGTGCAAACAATGTTGTTCTACCATGATTTAAAACTCCCTAAATGATCTACAAAAAACCAAAGGAATAAAAAACATATAATGTGATAATACTATGATTTAATCATTCATGTATATATGTATTTATTTGGCAGTTGATGTTTCTAATGTTTTAGGTATGATGTGACTAATGTAATGTGCAACAGTTTGTCAAAGGATTGTGACAATAAATTTATTTCATAGACTGTAAGATAGTATGTCATACATCATGTAGAAAAACTTATTTTAAGTAAAAGTTTTATAATTAACTATTCTTTGCAACTATATTACATGGTTAGTTAGAGATAAATAAAGTATATAATACAATATTTGGAACCAGACATTCGATAGTAAAAACATTAATAAGAATCAAATACTCCATCAAAGCCACACAATTTCTAGCATATTCTACATGCATTCCTATTTAACTAGCTATCTATCTGAATGCATATTTACACATATCTGTAATAAATTAAATCTTATAGAAACAATAATGTTATTTCATAATTATACATTTATTCTATTATTATTAGTTGACTGCCTCGCTGGTCGAGTGGTTGCAAGCGCAACTGCCGATCGGGAGGTCCTGGGTTCAAATCCTGGGTTGGGCACTACTGGATTTTTCTACTTTAAAATTTCTAGTAGTGACTTGGAGTCTGAATCTGTGCCTGGTGTATGACAATAAGCTCACCACCTATTCCATGTACTACACTCCTCTGCCTATCTCTTCAGGGATTACAGGCGTGATGTTACGTTTTATTATTAGGGCAACTGTCAACTATTTGATATTTTATAAACCTATTCAATAGCTAGGAACCGTTCCGGAAGTTCAAGAATATAGAAATGACAATAAAATAGAATGAAGATGGCACTCAATACAATTGTCGTAATTATCATTTGATAACATTCTTTTTTCTAATAAGATATTAATAAATGGGTAATCATTGAACATCATAAGTGCACATTTAACTGTGAAAACGATTATCGAAATAGAAAACGCGCGCATTTTCGCCTTTAATTCATACTCGATCACGAAGAACGAAACTGACAGATAGATATCACAGTTAGGCGTGATGCCCATATTTACGAATTAATTGCAATTCTAATCAATATGAAAACCTCCAAGCAACATTAGTAAGACAACTTACCATAAATTTTCTTGACTTCGTTGTAATTACCAGCATTATCACAATGAACGCACAAAATAAATACAATAAAAATGGCTCCTAACGTGTACGGAATATACATTTTTATATCACAACACACAGGTTACTGCATGCGAAAATAGTCTATATAATGTTCTTAAACCACATTTTCATTTCGATACCGTATGCAGGCGGAAATAATTTTATTAACGGGTCATTTATTTCCACTAAATTGTTTCAATCAAGGTGCCATCTAGCTGGACCCCGCCGTCTGTCATTCATCTTGTCAATAAACAATCAATGTTACCACATTATATAATTAACGCTTTATTGTGAATAGCAACATTTATATTGAATGAATAATGGAGTACTTTTGTATGTATAAAATTTAAAATAAACATAACCTTAAACTACTATTATTTTACCTGATTGGTGTACAATTTTGAGGTCTTCTGTTAAACGACAATGTTCACATTTTAATTTATTTACCTGTTGCGAGAAGTAACTGAGCCGGTTAATTAATAACAATTAAAAACCAATGTGATTGCTTTGGTAAACCGTAAAACATGAGCAATAAACGGAACATGCTAATTATTAGAAATACAATTTTTGTTTAAGGCAAAGTTGGTCTGAAATTATGTCGGCGAATTATAAATAGTAATAGTAACACTGTCTAGTGGGATTGTTTGTTCGGCTTTGGGTGTCAGCGGCTTTGTAATTTTTTTATTATAATAAATATAGTATTATTCAGTGATATCGGTGTGTAAATATACAGAAGATGGTTTGGTGATCGTGAGATGAGTTTATTATTGCGCTGTAGCGTGAACTGTATGTAGAAGACAGCTTCTTCCGCCATGACAATGGTTCACACCGTCAGGAAGTATCCCGCGGTACTTGCCCTTTATTTTGGGCTTATCGCGTTATGTCGTCCTGTTTTCGGTGAGTAATAAACAATTTACCTTTGGAAACGTTTAAATTGTTATCGATTCATTTGTTTTTCGCTAAGAATTCTGCTTGGAGCATAGTTACATTGCACACCGTATATAAAACATAACATTAACTATATTTTTTATATGACTGAATGTTTGTCTGCATGTTCTGCCCGTAAATAAAACTTTGTGGTATAGTATATAACAGAAAGCAAATAAATACCGTATTGTACTTTAAATTACACTTACAAACCGTCATTTATTTCGTTTGTCTTATTTAGACCAAATTATTGGTTAACCTTATGTTTTCCACTCCTTGGTGTATAAAACTGCTGTTATTTGTAGATAGAATGATGAGAATATTAAGACATGTCATATTATTGTAGTGAATGCTAAATAGTGAGTATCATATTTTTAATATCAAAACATTCTTATTTGACAACAAATTGTAACCTAATCAAATATATAATAATCAATTATATTTTGGTGATAAAATTAAACATAGAAGTAAAACAAATATGTCAAGATACTAGTTTGGTATTAACATCCATGAACATCATTACTTATTGGCTTGATTTCATGAAGAGTCTTATACTTACAGTACTTGTATAAGTCCTAGGCCAATAAATGTGTGTTACATCATGTCTGTAATCCTTGAAAGGGAAGGCAAAGGAATGTACTACACTCTCATGTTTCACCAATTACATTTAAGTTCCACCATGAAAGATGTGACGAGTCTATTGCCATGCACTGGGCCTAGATCCATACTCCGAAACACTACTAAAAATTTCTACTATAAAATATAAGTTAGAGAAATCGAATAGTAACTGACTTGGAATCAAAATCTGAATACCTCTTGATGAGTAATAATACTTGCAAGCACTCACCTAATGACCAATGAGGCAGTCCATGTCAATACCTTACTCAAACACTGATAACAATTTAAAAAAAAATAAGATCACACCTGTAATCACTGAATGTGCAGGCATAGGAATAGAGTACACTCCCATGTTTCACCAGTTACATTAAGTCCTATTGAATAGGTGGTGAACCTATTGTCATACATCAGGCACAATACCATACTCTGAGTCACTATTGGAACTTCTAAATTAGAAAAAACTAATGGTACCCATCCCAGATTTGAACCCAGGACCTCCTGTTTGGCAGTTGTGCTTGTACCCACTTGACTTGAATTAACTGATAACAATTAATTGCAGTTTTAGGATACACCGGTTATTGGATCAATTGATGGGAAATAAATTGTTTGGTAGTATTGTTTTACTATTCATTATGTACATTCGTTTTTTACAATCTATATCACGCATCATAAACATCATAAACATGATCGGGCTTCATAAGCTTCTGAGCTTCATAAATATCAATAAGATCTAATTTGACAGGAGTGTAGAAAGGTATGATTTTGATATGGAATCATCATCATTATCAACAGCCTCTAGATGTCCACTACTGGACAATCCTCTCTTGTCCTCTTCTAATTGGGCCACTCCTTCCTGTCCTGGGCCTCCCGAATCTAACAGATTCCCAATATTATATTGAAATGAATTAAATAGTTTCATTTGTATTTTCGGTGATAAAAGTAAAAAACAAATTCTCCACTCTTCTATCTTCTACATTTGATCTAATACAACATCTACACTAATAATAAAACTGTAACTGATCACTGTCTGTACATGGCAAATATATTTAAAAATTCATAATGTGGTATATTTATATACACAAGAGAACCCAAAACAATGTTTTTTTATTTTGTCTGTTTGTCTGTATGTTTGTGCACGCTAATCTTAGAAATGGCTTATCCAAATTGAATGCAGTTTTCTGGATTATATTGCAATGGGCTTCACTCAACAATTACTTTTTTTTTCATTTAAATGGGTTAACAAATAAAGAAGTAATGTCAATTTATTTTTTCAAAACTTAAGAAATCTACGCATACAAAGTTGCGGGGACAGCAATTTTTTACTATATTTACATAGTGTTAATATGTATAACATAGTCACATACATATTTACATATATTGGTGATCATAGTGTGATGTTCTTAAAATAGTTTTTTAATAGATTGTTCTCTAATTAACACGAGTGAAACTGTGGGGCACAGTTAGTTGCATATAAATTTATTGCCTAAATGATCTAAAAATTACTTTGTTTTGGAAAGTAATTAACTGTGTTGTTGTTTATAATAATCAGCAATGGATTACTAAGAAATATTTTAGTCTTTGTTTTTGTACAAGTTTGTATTGATTATGAAAGATTTGGTGGCCATGTCTCAGTAAAGGGAGTCTTGGTTGCCCTCCTACCAGATGGTCTGACGACTTGAAGAATACTGTGGGATGCTGCTGGAAGGCCCAGGGCCGGAAGGTGTAGCGTTGATTACACTAGGTGAGAATGATGCATCAGAGGATGTATCATTCTCACCTAGAATATGCCTATTCACACTTGTCTTGAATAACAATTTTTTATTTTTAACTATGAGTATTAAACCACTATGGTTAGTCAGATTTTTAATTTGGAATAACTTGAGTCTTTCGTACGCCCAAAGTTCTACTATAAGTGACTTGAAAATGTGTTTTGAGTCTCATGAGCTCGACAATATAATTTGCCATCTCGAAATACATATGTGAGTAAACCGGTACATATTTAATCATATGTATAAATACTCACGAAACATATTTTAATAGTACAATATATTTGTTACCACTGATTACAGAGCATCAAAATGATTTTATTCTTTGTAAATTCTGATGGTGCTGTTAAGCAGCAAGTCTTGCAAAGTTTACTTTGCTAGTTCAACAACTTACATAGTAATCCAGGAAGAAAGACATGTGATTGACTTTGAATTTTCATATATTCATTTTAGTACTTAAAAAGAACATTTAAATTGACATAAAAATTATAGATTTTCATTTATTAATTATTCAATTTATTTATTCATTTATTTATCAATTATTATTATTATTATTTATTTAATCATATCATTGTTCAATTTTTTTTATGACTATTTCACCATTAGATAAGTAATTTATACATAAAACGAAGATAAATTGTAGCTTCAAACAGATATTTGTTACTCCCATCTGCAATCGGACATGTTTAGTTTTACAAAATGTGTTATCATTCTGAAAACATGATAATGGGAGCTGTAATGAGAATTGAGGAAATGTTAATTAATAGACATCCACATACCTCAAATAGATGTTTATGGTCCCACATCCTTTGTTATTTTAACTGGCTGCAAGTGAAAAGATGTGATAACAAATGTCACTAAATGTATGATGAGTATTATTATCTTTCATATTTAAGTTTTGGCAGAATAAAATGTCAGTAACAGTTGTTGTGATTTATACAGGTATCTATACTCAATTTTGACTGTTCTTTTTAAAGGCAATGTTTTTAAAATCAAATGCTACAATGCACACAAGAATTATTTAGAATCAGTATAGATGTAGTGGTTCTATAATAAAAATGTGGTTCTAGGTGTCAACAACTTATACCAACTATAAAAGTCACTAATGTATGAAAGATGCAGTAATTGATTGCCATGTTTATCTAATGATTACTAAAGCCTAACTACTAAACCAGAGTTGTAGAGTTCATTCCCGTCTAGGACAAACATTTATATGACAAGCACAATTATTTTCAGTTATAGTGTAAAAAACATGTGTCTGTATATTTATATGTTTATATATAACCTATCAGTTGTCTGCATATTTGCACAGTTTCTGTCTAGGTTGAGATGAGATAGTAGTGTGTAGAGATATCCCAAGGTATATTAAGAGTGTATCGGGAACTTTGTGTTAATCTTAACATTTTAGGCAAAAGTTGTAGATAATATGGCAACAACAAAACGCTTCTAATGCTATCATCTAGTGTCTTCTCTCGAATTGTACAAGAGTGAATTGTAGCCGATCGCGAGACTTGCTACAAAAAAACTTTATGTGTAAGTTTACTTTTTTAAATTAAGGTTACTAAGCGGCTACCATAACCCTTCAACATCACCTAGGCTGACTGAAAGTAAATATAGATTGGCATTAAGTTAACCCTTTGTTACCAATAATAAAATAATAAGTATTCGTGGGATGTTTAACTGTTTTCATCGTATCGTGGACGCATGTTGCATCCTGCCGTCACCCGTGACGCAACAGCGCGATCATCTCGCCGCCAAACGTTCCATATGTCAACGCATTCGGATATTATAGTGTGGTCTACACATGCGTTACTTTTATCTCATAGAGGGAAGAATGTAAGTGATGAATGTGGAAGAAGCATGTCAAGTCTGTAAGGATAGAGATATTCGACATTTGGTGGGTTCTGCCTACCCGTATCTAACCTAGTGTGATGATTTAATAATAATATTAAAAGATTTTAGGCGTTTAAGCCCCAACCCCTAAGCTAACTTTGTAATACCAATAATAATCTTTATTCACAGCCCTTGGTTTGAGGTATTAATAATTTCGGCTTAATGACTTGTCATTATAATGTTTTGCCAGACAAATGGTTCACAAGTATAGAGGTACCTAAGACATATTAATACCTGAATTTTCATATTCGTTGGGGCTCTATATGTTTGCGAAAATGTTTATATATTTGACCATGTCATTCATGATATAGCGTATCCCGACATGAGCATGTGGGTAGCATTATTATTATTGAGATAAGTATGTTAACAGTAGAGTCCATATTTAGAATGTTCTGAAACATTCTAAATATGGTATGGTAATATATATTTACTAAAATCTCAACTTTTTTTATGTACGTTTATGTTAGGTCGCCAGCAAAGCATATATCGCGGTAGGAGTGTCCGCTAGTTTTCTAATACACGCCAAACGAATTTGACCAATCCCGAACGAACTGTGACTAAAGAGGATAAAATCTTTTAAGACGTAATGTCGGTTTATTATACGATGAACATTTACCAATTTCGCACGTATTTTTCCTTTGGTATTTTTGACTTAAAAAATATTTAGATAGGTTCATTATAGTAATCATTATATGTATTATGCATTTAAATAATAAAATATTTCAAAAATTGCGAAAGTTTGCCCTCGTTGTCAATAATTTGTGTACTAATTGCGCAATAATTTATTACGATCATAAATACACCATCTCTAATCTAATTATGCAAAACATCGTATTATTTAATATAAATATGTTTTCTAAAACTAAAAGAAGAAAGTAGTTTTGTGCGTTAGATTCACCCGGCCCCTAATAGCGCCGGCCGAGACCGATTTCACCGAAAGTGACACAGGTGATTGGCGCAGATACTTTTGACTTCAAATTCACTATTCATATACAGACGATCATAAACGGTAACCCCAGCAGAATTACGTAGAAATCAAAATAAATATGAGTAAAGGAATAAACCTGTACTAACCAAGGTTTCGCTATATTTCCTTTCGATCCAAGACGAAACGTCTAGCTGGGACGGTTCGGGGTAATCCAGACGATTTGCTTTCGCTTAAAAGTATACAAATCGATGTCGTTTCATTTATCTTAGTGGGTACATAGAATATATATTACCATTCTCTCCTCTTTGTCTCTCTCGTCCAATTTTTACGTAACAAACGTTAAGTCAAGCCTTTAATCTCCGAAGGGGTAAGCAAAGGAGTGTAGTACATTGACGTGTTTAGGCGGTCACCTTTAAATCCCACCAAAGAATAGGTGGTGAGCCTATTGGTAAATTTTTTTTTAATTTTCTAGATGTAGAGAAATCGGATTATATCGAACGGCACCTAGTCGTCGTAGAAATCTACATTTTTGTACAATTAATATTTTAGAATATAAATAATTTCCTCAACTGAGCCATAGCTGGAGATTTTTTTACGATGGATCGTATGCTTGCGGGTCACCTACGCCATTGTATCACATTGCATTAATAAACTATTAAAATACTACGAATGGATTTGCTGACCCGGCGGTTACAGCTTCGATTCCCAATCAAGAGAAATACGAGGGGCGGCTGAAAAGTTTTGAGCCTAAGTACCTTAAGTACCTTTAATTATTATTAATGCCTCGCGCAATATACCACTAAGTGCGGGTGTCATAAGGAGTATATAAGTCAAGTTTCATGTCATTAGCATCATTACGCTTTTAGTTATTGAACCGTAAACGTCACCATGTCTGAGTCATCTGCACTTTGCACGAAATTGGAGTACAGAGCCGTGATCAAATTCCTTACAAAGAAGAACAAAACGCCGA
>DWJK01005106.1:0-11404 GCA_018248815.1 Croniades pieria auraria
CCTCGCCCCACGACGTGTTGTCGCACGACAGCTCGTCCAGCGCGCCCCCGCCCGCCTCGCCCGCCTCGCCGGCCTCGCCCGCCTCGCCGCCCTCGCCGCCCTCGCCGCCCTCGCCGCCCTCGCCGCCCTCGCCGCCCTCGCCGCCGAACTGCGTCTGCGACATCTCTAGCTTCTCTTTCGCTGAAATTGCACATCGATTCGTCTAGACCTGTCGTTGATGCTTTATATTTCTGCAGCTTCATTAAAATATTTCTTAATAAAGGTTAAAATCGTTACTGAGAAATATTCGCCTGTAGAGCGATATCGGTATCACCGTTCACGAGGCGAACCATAAGAAGCGAATCACCGTGTAAATGTTCAGGCAGCAACCGACAGAGTCCGTATTCTCGTAGAGGTGCAGCTTGCGACACTCGAAACCGCCTCGTCCGCCCGCCGCTCGATCCCACCCACTCCGGGCCTAATTCTGAAATAAATAGAAACTACAACTTTATATATGCCACTCAACAGTTACATGAACAGTAAACAATTTTTAATATCATTAAATATGCTTTAAAAAACTAAAAAACACATAAAACACATACCTAAAACTAAAAAGTAAAACATAATTCCTAATATAGGTAGAAAAATAATAATGAACGAAAAATATTAGTATTATTGTGAAAATAGCGTGGGGCGATTGTGCCATCTTTTTCGTATATATATTGAGCACCCCACAGTTTTTTCACAAAAATACTAATAGTATTTTTTGTTCATTATTATTTTTCAACCTACATTAGGAACTATTTTTTACTTTTTAGTTCGATATGCTTTAAAGCTTGTATTTTAGTTTTTTTAAACTATATTTATTATTAATGATTATGACTATTATTAAATACAAATATAATACAAATATAATTCAAATAAACTCATGATATTTCTGTTAGTAGTTACGTGTAGGTTCTGAAATATTTCAAATTACCGCTTTGCTGACGAGTCGCGCTATTAAACTATACTGTCTTGCGCTTTAGAATGCTCGGCTGACGGACAAGCTGTTAGCGACCTAATGTATCGACATAATCAAGTCGAGTGCTCAAGCCGGAAAGTAGTTAGACGATACGCATGTGCGGTTGCTTTATCTCTCTTACTCTCACACAGAGGATACGTGAGAAAATAATTTAATCCTGGCGATCCTGATCAGGATAATCAGACAAATTTATCAAATTATTGTAATGTCACCGGTTCTTGATAAGTGTACAGAGTTTCAATTAAATCTGTCCGTTGAAAGTGGGTCAAAATTGAGTGCAAAGGAGTCGGTTACATACATACATGCATACAAGTAAAGCTAATAAAAAGGGTGTAATAAAATATTGTAGAATTCAGAGGCGTTCTAAAGGCAACGATTAGCCTAGCACGCGAGTAAACATGGCCGCTGCGGTCGGCTGATGACAAACAGCGTGTTGCCAGCTGGTTGCATGTGCAAGTGACCTTTTGCCACGCGAATTAGTTAAAATAACAAATGTTCCTTTAATTTAAAACTATTCACATATAACAACGTCTATATTTTATACGTTATATGAATTAAAGATTTTTAAAATTAATAAATATTGTTTGAGCAGGAATACTTCAAAACCTGCGCAGTTTAGAGTTTGCTAGAATGTTTTATACGGCATGTAATGTCGCTATTTGGTACTTGGCCGATATGGAAGACTATGACCTTGATTCTTAAAACGTAACATCACGCCTGTAATCCTCGAAGGGGTAGGCAGAGGAGTGTAGTACACCCCCACGTTTCACCAGTTACGTTTAAGTCTCATGGAATAGGTAGTGAGCCTATTGCCATACACCGGGCACAATTGCAGACTCCGAGTCACTAATAAAAATTCTAAATTAGAAAAATCCAATAGTACCCGAACCGGGATTTAAGTCCAGGTCCTCACAATCGACAGTCGCGCTTGCAACCACTCGACCTACAAGGCAGTTAAATTATTAATTCTTATTATTCTGAGAGGAGGTCCGTGTACAATAGTGGAACTTAAAAAGGGTTCACGATGTAAGCAATGGGGACGATGAAGTAAATTGTTATGTAATATAACAAATATGTTTAAAATATATGTACATATTCATAACTATATAGCTACATATATAATCATACATTACTCCACGGTCAACACGGTTAATACTTTTCGAAGCGGTCGACGGGTGAAGATGAATTTATAACAATTTAAACAACATGAAGATATTGATCACTTACTTTGAAACCGTTCTTCGCTAGATTTATTTATAAGGTATATTGTTACATTACGTTTTAATATTATAACAAAGTTATCGATATAGCCCAAAGGATTAGCAAGCTGAATTGGCAGTAGGTTGGTCACATCTGTCGCAGAACCCATAGCCGCTGGAGCAGATGTGCTCTGGAGTGGAGACCGCGATTTGGCAAACGTAGCGTGGGACGCCCTCCAGCTAGGTGGAGTGACGATATACGCAAAGTGGCTACCAATGGTTGGATGCGAATAGCTAAAGATCGAGCTCACTGACGTTCCATTGGAGAGGCCTATGTCCAGCAGTGGACGGGAGTACGCTGATGATGATGATATTTTTCCCTTAACGAGTTAAAGATTGCGCAGTTAATTTTACAGTTATATTTCAAAAGGTAGACATAACATTATATTGACCTGTCCTGGCTGATAGTAAAACTTGCAACAAAAATTGTTGAATAAAAAAAAATAAACATTAGCGGCCTAGTACTTTAAGTTTTCCCTGTATCTTAAAGGCCCTTATTTTGTACTAGCCCCGTTTCCCTTAAGCATTCCGACTAACCATTTATATCAGTAATAGATATCAGGATATTGCGCTTTATGACCGACGTTAAAGCGAAACCAGAAAATATATTAATCTGATCACGCATTAAACGAGAAACATTTGCATCAGCTACGCCTAACTCGAATTATCACTATCTAATGAAGCTTTAAACGTGGTTGAAATCAATAAGAACGATAGAGCACAATTCATTTATGAAAATATAAGCTACGATAGAAATTTCCCAACATTTTAAATTAACGTGAAGTTTAATATAAAAATGAATATCAAGGCAACGCGTTGTAATAAGCGGAATGAATAAAAATATATTAATTTCATGAGTATAATACGAAATAATGCTTTTGCTTTTATATACTTTAATATTTTAATGTACAAGAAAAATACTTGATTTACATCGTGCTGTTCCTTAAACGAATGTTTAATAAATCTACAGCAATTATTGGCTGACGAACTGTTGTATGATATTCCATCACCATCATTATTAGCATCATCATCAATAATATTTACTGCTGCCATTATCAACATCATCATCAACGCCTGTTTATTGATTCGTCTATAAACACAATTCAAGTTCAAAGGTGGTTTGGCAAATTTACACTTCAACATGTCATGTGGAAAAAGCACAAAAATGCTAAAACGTTCCTATCCTCTGCCACGCTGCATATCCATAATTCAATAAATGCAATCACTAATATAATCTACAATGTACTGCATCGGTCGTATCTATGCTCACCGTTAGCGGCCGATACGCCGGCTGCATTAAAATATCGGCCGCGAGATACGTGTTGTCATCCGTACCTACTTTATGAACGCTACTAAAATTGCCGTTTAATTTCTCGAAGCTTTTATGCGTGATTAGAATAATCGAGCGATAACAATGCTTGGGAAATTCTTAACTATAAACTGTTAGGACTTCCGTGAATTAACTAAATATTCATCTTTTATATGATAATCTTTTGGATGGTAAACCTAACGGTGGTTAATTTTTATTATAGAAGCACTGTTAGAAGTCTCAATGAAATATTTATATGCTATTCTGTTCTGGTTTTCCAAGTATTACAAGTGGAAAAACTGCAGTTTTACAGTGGTTTATTCTAAAAGAAACCAAACCATACCCCGCTGCCCAATACTTTCTGCCCAATTGAATATTTTATCCGTTACCTTGGATAATTCGGAAAACGTGAACTGAATACGCGTAATTATCGAAATAAAAAACACGCTTATAACATGGGAAATCTCCATCGGAATATTTCGTATACGAGCTTATTAACATTGTGTAAATAATTCACAGAAAACATATGTAGCAAATGGTACAATCGCTTCGTATAGGTCGAACGAAGCGCAAACGTGAAAAAGTGGCCGCGTTACAAAAGGTTCAAGTAGCATTGGAACATCGATCATATAATATCCCCGCAGAGACCTCGGCTGAGCGCACTAGTGTGAACAAATAATCACCATAGCTATTCCCAGAACACTATGCCGAGTGACCGAAAGCGTTTCTTGTAGAAGTTTTGTCGTAAAAATTTCGCGATACTTTATATACTAGAGCTGAACTTCATGCTCTAATACGTTCTATTTGAGAGGCCCATGTCCAGTCGCGGACGTGCGTAGGCTGTTGATAATGATGATGATGATATACGAGGATTCTAATTAGTAAAATAACAACATAAAAATCCCTTTTGTACATATAAAGCGCTCGGAATAACAACATGCTCATTGATTGCATTTTCATCGAACTCATTCTCCACTCCGTCACTGCACTAAAATTGGTGATTGAGTCCACGGGCGTAGCAACAGAAGTGATCATTGTGGAAGAACATCGACCCATCATTAAAGCGTCAAACTAATGTTCCCGCAAAGCCCTTTTAAGCGGCACTAATGTAAATAATAATATTACACTAATGTTTCCGCCAACACACTATACGAAGTGTCCGAGTGCGATAATTTCATACAATTAATTTTCGTAACAGCGACGTATTTGCTCCCGATAGTTAGCAAGTAAATTGGATTTTGTGCGAATGACGCATATTTCAGCCGGAGTAATTAATTACGTTCGGGCATGTTTTACGACGTTTAATTTTATATTTTAATAACTATCCTGTCCATTAAAATTTTACATAAAATTCTCTTTACACAGTGTAAAGCCTTTTACACAAAATTATAGTGCATTAACAATTATAGTTTTTCAGTAAATCATATTTATAAATATGTATTGTTTACGTGTTGCCCCCCCGTTCTTTATAACTCCTAGTTTTTATTAAATCTACATAATCTTTTCAGTACGAGACGTCGGACGAGTATCAACTCGTCACAATTTGCATTATTATGTTTATTGTCGCAATGCCGTTATTAACTGTAACGATATACTCGTATATTTCATTGTTATGGAACATAGCCTGCTTTGTTTTTGTTATGTGAAGTGTTTCAAATACAAACCTAGTCAATGGTGCCGTGACGTAATACGTATAGAAGAATATGGTGAGGACGGAGAGCAGCATGATGGCGGCGACGCATTTCCTCACGTTGATGTGGCTGGCCAGCCACAGGCAGCACCGGGGCGCGCGCGCCTTGTGCGCGTACTCCCCGCTCTCGAGCAGGGGCGCGCGCGCACCCCTCCCGTCCGCCATGCCTAACATCTACACACCACTATATTTACACAACACAGTAACACTTAGGCCTCTAAAATTCACTGTACAATCTCTATCTGGGTACTCTAACAGCCGCGTTTGTCCTTGGATGTGATTTCTGTCGCCACTTGCCGTGTTTCCACATCTCATAGTGGCGCGACAGAGGAGGAGCGCGCGCAAGCGCAGGAAGGCTGTGGATGCAGGCGCCGCTGACGGCCATCTCGTGCCGACGAACGAGTCCGTTGCCTGTTTAAAATGGCCGCCAACGCATTATGGCGGGTTGTGCTCATCACGGCGACGTCAAGCGCTCTCGGTGCAAGAGCTCACGGCATCCGTGCCCGCCACCGGTCAGTTTCTTCCGCTTCTGGGCTCATTAGTAGTTTCTGTAACAATCAAAATAAATATCGTTAATCAAAAATGCCTTGTAGGCCATATAATAGTGATATCAATAAAACAGACACTAAATCACTTAGGAGAAAATAATTTTTTGAGTTAACTAATTTAACCACTACAAAATATAAAGCTCAAGAGTTTTTCAAAAGAGTGTGACAAGTGTAAACTACAGCACTCCCAAGAGCGCGTCATTGACTGAATGTATTTCGAACAGGAAACAGTTTCATAATAAACTGGTAAGAAAAAATCGTTAATCACGAATTAACAAAAAGTTAAAAACTTACTGAAGATAATAAATAAAATAAAAAGTTTTTTAATTAATTCCAAGTTATGACGACTGGGTTTCATCGGTTAGCTGCCACTTTGAAGAGATTAAATATCTCGCTACGGTACTTTAAACGAGGAAAAGTATTAATTATAAATGAGCTTTATCGAATATCTCTGTTGGATTTCATTTTGATTGACTGTTTAAAGTCAACTGGAAAAATAATGAGATAGCGTTATGTTATATTTACAAATAACAACATATGTTTAATGCGAATGTGGATAAGAGTGATAACACAGTATAATATATCGCTCGTTTGCGGCTGGTACTAGTGAGTGTAATACATCAAAAACACACAGCAATAGCCATAGAATAGTTATGATTTCAAACTTTCTGAACTGTTTCCTAAAAGATAGTGGTTGTGACATATCACACTATAGTTGCAAATGAGCGATATACTTTTCACAGTATGAACGAATACTAAGTGAGCTGCACCGAAATCACTACCACATTGATTAGAAAGACATGTTTGCCCCCTTATGTTACAGATGTCGTCGTTACGGCCCAAAAAGGATTTCTACAATGTCCGATCGCGCCCCAATGACTATAGGCCCAAAGTGAAAGTTATTATCGACGTACGCCTCTTACATTTTCAATGTGTATATGAGTATATGTGTTGTTATAATATATGAAATTTCATATATTTGTTTAATTGTAATATTAAGTAATTATTAGATTTACTTTATTATGTTAGTAACAGCACTTTCTTAATAATTTTACTTTGAAAACGAAAAATGTTTACGAGTAGGCGCTAGTACTGATTAATCGGTTTGCAAATATCATTACATCCTGGTAACTGACACAAGGCAAAATCGTCTGGCATTTGTTTTTTTACGTATCAAAGATAAATTTGGGATTTACGATGTTATTATTTGAATTGGCAGTCTATATGTTAGTGCTGCTTTACAGTATAAATATACACGAGATTAATATGATGAAAAACTAAATGCAATTTTACATTGGCATTGAGAAACGGTGACAGGCGAGTGACGATATATGCAAAGTATAAAGACGATACAGACAGCAGTTGGATATGGAGAGCTAAAGATCGAGCTCAGGGATGTGCTATTGGAGAGGCAGATGTCCAGTGAAGGGAAACGGGCTGATGATGATGATGTTAAACTCTTAAGTGCTTATTACTCCTTATCGTAGCACAGATACGTAGTTTATTCTTTATATGTTGAAAACTGTCAAGCATTTTACAAAACTTTATATTATTGCTATGATAAAAATTTTACGGTCCGCAAAAAAGTAGAATATAGAATAATAATATCAATAAATCGTAGGAAATCTTTGAGTTCGGTGAATCGTGAATATTTTGGTCGGCTGCTCTCATAAATTCGACCTTCCAATTATTTGAATGAAGGCTTACATTGAAACACTTCTTTGCTACCCTGAAACAAATTCATTCAACTGTGAAATTGGCGAGCCGACCTCAAAATTCAGGATTAAATTTGATTAAAAAGTTAAATAGTGAAATGTTAAATCGAATTTCGAAAACAATAAAACGGATTGTAAGTACATCGGCAATGCATTCTCACAATTAAACTGTAAATACATGCTTTCCATTGTTTACTGAAAACTGAAAGTAAAATTACAAAATGTTCCTGATAACGGAAAACCTACATATTATCTAATTGTTTGCGTAAATTACGCCACAAATGTGAACTACTATATTTTGAAATCTGATACTGTCTGTTATTTTTCATTCAAAACAATTTACATCTACATTATTAAGTATTATTAAAGTTTTCAAGTTCAGGTTTTATTAGAAACAGCCCAGTGGATAGCTAATGAAAATCTTTGTTTCCACCGTTCCGATTCGATATGGCCGTCTAATACTGTATGGGGCGACTGAAAGCGTGGTTACGTTCATGGCGAGGCCGCGCGGCACTGAAACGCGGCCGGAATCCTTGATCGCACGACCCTTTGAATATTAACTATCAGATGACCCGCCCGCATCCGGGCCACCAATCTACGAGCTTACTCTAATGGTAATTCCAATTGCCAAGTCATCGTCGAGCCTATTTCTATAAATACCTACACACTACACCATATATAGATTTAGTGTTTATTTTTTGGAATTTATGAATCAATATCGGGCAAAAACTCACAATGGTTGTTATAACATAATCGTCCCATTTACCATCCATTCCACTGTTGGAATATGGATCTCCTCTCATGTTGAGAGGGTGGCCTTAGTCCGCCACGCTGGCCAAGTGCGGGTTGGCGGACTTCACATACCTTAGAATTTTTTTTTTTATAAATTCTAAGGTGTGCAGGTTTCCTCACGATGTTTTCCTTCACCGTTAACAAGTGATATTTAAATTTAAAACGCACTTTTGTTAAGGGGTGCGCGCCATGGATTTGAACCCATCACCCTCGGAGTAAGAGGCTGAATTCTTAACAACCACTAGGCACTGCTTGTTGTTTCTTTTGTTTATATACAGTAGAATTATTATTATAATACTGAAAATCCAACCATGTCAATTCATATATTTCACTATTCATTTTCATACAAATACAAACAATGTTTATTTCATAGTTTACTATATAATTGACAGGCAAGTAGGAAGGGGCTGATGAATATAAACAAAGCATATCAGGTCTGTAAGGAGAGAGATATTTGGCATTCTGTCTACCTCGTAAGGAACCTGGCGTAACGATATAATGATAATAACAACTATGTTACCGATATTATTAATATAAAAAAATTTATAAGTAGTTAAAAAAAACTAATAATAACATTGAATATTTATTAAAGGCGGAATTATGGAAGTATTTAAAATAAAACCAAAATTGCATTAAAGTAAGGAATACGAGTGCAATTAAAGTTCTAATTGAATTAGAATGTAAAACGGTAACCCTTAACTAAAGTCTAGTCTAGTCGTCGAGAACCACGGTGAACAGCGCAGTTAACCGTGTCAAGAAGCCCCTTGATAAGATACCCTTAACTGCCGTTTTAAATGATCCTTTAACCCCATTGCATCCTTTCATTGCGTTTTATCCTTATTTAAAGTCATCCTCCATGAATAATTAAACGAGAAATTTTTTTCATCTTCACCTTCCACCACTTTAATGAAATTACATTTCTCAATGACTGTGTAAGGCATGTCACAAATGTTCTATTTTATTTATTTAATAAGTAGCCAACATTCTTTACATTAATACATTTTTGTAGATATGACCGCAGTTGCAAAAGCGAGTTAGTTCCCGTTAAGTGCCAGAATAGTTATAGGCGACGATGACATGCTATTCATTACATTAAAAATAAATATATTATGAAAGTATGTTGTGGAAATGGGTCATTAAAAAACCATATATAATATTGTCACGCTTATTTTCAATAGGAGAAACCAGAGACAACATTTTAAGCGTTTACAAATCTAACAAATTTTTTCCCCTCTTCTACATTTTTTAAAGTTGTCACAAATGCTCGTAATGAAGAAAATTGCCAAAACATTTCCTTTGTTAGTACATAACACATTAACAGAACGGAATAAAATAACTATACGTAACAAAAAATTTCGTCATCGCCATTGCGTTATGTAAAATACAAATATTATACCCACTGTCACCACGGATCAGACCGCGAAGGGCAAAGTCGCTTCAAGTTATTAAAACTTTTCTCCATCGCCCATCTCACCTACGCACTGTGTTACGGAAATCCCCACAACGCCGCCGTGAATCCGAAACTTGCTGTTCCTATGTATCGTATAACCCAAAATATTACGTTATTAGGAATCAGAAAGGGACATATTTGACGATGACACGGGTGCTCTGTCGAATAACATTAAGCGATGCGTTGTACGTATTCATTTTTGGCACATTATACATCGCATTTGCTGCGGCATAGCAATGACATATCTTGTATCGCGCTCACGTTTTCAGGGAGAAATATATTTGTATATTTTCCGCGGAGTGACACATATGTACATACATAGATATATGTCTACGATGTCAAACATTCAAGTTCTCTTGTTGCGAACGCGTCTCAGAAACATTCTTAAAACGATAAAGGAGTAGTGTGCAGCTTGAAGTTAGCGAACGGAATGTGGCGGTGTAACAGTCATTAGGAGGACAAATTCGCCCGCATATTTGGTCAAGCAAGATTAATTACCGCGAAACATCATCTGTCAACTGGAAGGACGTCGTGAGGACGTTTTGTTTGCGATACTAAACTCCCATCGGACGGCAACGAACCATGTCGGCGTGTAATTATTCGTATTGTTCGTACCACTGTAACGACGGTAACTAGATGCTGAGGACAAACACCGAAAATTGTGTTTGCGAAACATACATACGTCAGCAGAGGGCGTCGGTATTAAACGAACGAACGCCGGTTCGTAATTTATTTGCTGATTCACTTACCTGGTTGTTTCACTCGTTAAATGAAAGCTGTAGAGTGTACAACAATCAAGCATTCCTTGCGATTCCACTACTTTTCAATGACGCGCCGACTGACCGTGCGCCGCCGCGCCCGCCCAGTGTTCCTCATAGCGCACAAATATACCATAAAACTATTGAAGCTAGCAATTACATAAAATAATTGTTAGAAACATTCTCTACTGCACTTATACAAGTTTGTTCAGTATTGCTTTTGCTAACCTAACAATATTTCAAGTAAGAATGTTGACAACAGAGGAAACCAGTACGTACTTACAGCATTGTTCCTGAGTATAATTTAAAAGTCGATAATAAAACCGTATGAAACATCCAAATGCAAAATAACTTTACTTATCAGTAACCGTAACTAAATCTAAAAGACAATTTAAAACGTCATGACATAGGATAACACAACATCACGCCTGTATTTCCACGAAAAGGTGGGCCGAGGAGTGTAGTATTCCCACTTAAATGTTATATGCGTTTGAGAGGAGTATACTATATAAATATATATGTATCTAAGTAGATACGATTCTGTGTACATTAGTGTATACAGAATTGACCTTTACTACAGACCAAAGTGATGAATTAATTTTGGTAAAAGCCCGATAAAGATGTCGAGTTACTAAAAGCGATTACACTTTTATGGATAAAAGGTGAGGATTCGTAAAAATACCTAGTACATTAATACATTTGTAGCCCTTCTTTCATAATGTACAGTCCCTAGGTAATATTCCCTGACTTTCCTTACCAAAACAAATTACACCACCACAAAAATATCGGGAAAAAATTATAGAAAAATGTAAGACATGGTTAAATTCAGTTATTAGTGCGTAATATATTTAAAAAAATATTGTCTATATATTTATGTTCC
>DWJK01005107.1:0-11404 GCA_018248815.1 Croniades pieria auraria
ATCATTAGACAGTTATATAAAATTTACCTACCCTACTATTTTTCAAACATACGGCAAACACATTACTAACAGAATAGCGCAATTATCCTCTATCATTGAATAAAATACATTATTTTTTATTTACCCGTGTCTGCATATTTTATATAACTGTCTAATGATTAATATATCGATGTTTCGCGAATTACATACATCTTTATAGGCAAACGGCTGGCTTACGGGGTGTTTTCGTGGTAGCCAGACTAATTTTCCAACACTGCAAATATGATAGGTCCGAAACTAATCAGGCTAACCCGAAAATACACGGGAATTAAGCCGTCTACCTATGAACATGTATTTAAAGATTAATAGGAATTATAGGTACAATAGTTCCTTGATCAGTGCCGATTTTTTTGGGTTTTCTGGATAAGTTTTTCCATTTTTTTGGTCATATGCAGATCCGCGCTTTATTCGGGCTCATTCATCCTGAGGCGTGCAAAGTCCTCAAAGACGATGTTGTCTTCTTCTTCATTGGCGTACAGGGTGTTCTCATAGCGGTGTCTCTCGATGGATTGCATCTTCTTCATGGCGTTGGAGCGTTGACGCTCAACAGTTCCTTCGTTGTAAAAAGTTAAAAATAAATACATTTCAAAATCATAAAATCATATTTTAAAAAATATTATAGTGTTTCTAACAAGATATTTGTGATTGAAATGTGAAGCAATAATTCATGTTTGGAAGTTTGTAAAAGTATGACAACCAAATGTACCTTCAGCGGGGTGCAGCAGTTTGAAAGGCACATCAGTCGTCAGTTCGCCACCCAGAGTGCCGCAGTTCAACTTGATACGAACAGAATACGACACAACTATACCCATTGCATCAGCAGGGCACTTGCCCTCGCTTACCAAAGTAGAGCTAGCGAGGTTCACATCATCGTCCTTCAGGTGTCCATCCAAAGCCACACCTGATGTGAATACATAGAGAAGAGGAGTAAAAAAATGTTCGGATAATCTGAGGAAATTATTCTTAATGATTTACGTAGGGAACAAAAGAACTTTCAGGGCAATCATTTTATCTATTGTTAAACAACGGTATACGTACCTCGAATATCCTTGTTGCTGCGTGCCAATGGCACCAAGTAGAAGGTCTTGGTCAAACTAGCTCCTGGAGTTACAGGGCAGCCTTCACGGCTCTCCAGCGACGCTACGTGGCGGGTGAATTGCGAGTTGATCATCGTAATCTCAACATGCTGGACGACCATTGCACGAATGTTACGCACGGATTTCCTGGAGTTGTTGGAGACAATAATATTGGCAGCCACTTTCTCACCATGGTAGTAGATTTCCCTATCCAGAGTCACTTCAAGGCTAATTTTTCCGTTGCTGAAAGTAAAGCCTTTGCTCACAAGTGAGCTGGGAAGACGTCGTCCACGTGAGGTTGGAGCGTATTGGAGCTGAAAGTTTAATAAACGTCAGTAGTAAATCTCAACATACTAAATAGCAACGTTACTATAAAATTAATAATACCTTCTTAATAGCAAGGGTGACCGAGCTTCGCTTGTGGGTTTTCTGGTCTTCGCTCTCACCTACGTAGGTGCGCACAACGTAGTCCACGCCCATCGGCTTTCCCTGGTCTTCTTCAGCGGGTTGCAGTGTTACCTATTTAAACATGTCCAAGAAACGATAATTACAAATCTATTATTATTAAAGTTAATCGTTCTCAAATTATTTAAAAAAAAATGACAAGGGTGATTAAAAGACAAGAATCAAATTATATTCAAGTAGAATGTATTAGTTATTTCTAAAGTCCCTTAATGTATTTTGGGACGTAATTTCTTTAAATATTATCAGTTATTAACGAGACTTTTATAATATTCGGTTAAAATATATTACCGAGCTAGGCGAGCTATCAGGGAAGTTGAAAGTAAAGGGATACGCATTAGGTCCAAGCTTCTTCAATAGTTTTTCCTGCACCGAAGTGAGCTCCATCTTGGCATTGATCATGGGTACAACCTGTTCCTGCCCAATGACCATTTCCCTTGAGAATTTCACTCCCATCACCTCATCCTCTTCGCGACCGAATCGGTAGGTCGTAATGAGCTGAATAAAACAGATATGTTTAACTTTCACTTCACTTAAATCGTCACTTCAGCACTTAACACATACCACTTTTATACCTGAGCAAAAACTTTTCTTCCTTTCAGGTACTCGTTGTCGACCACCACAACTCCGTCAACGGGATCGCAGTAATCCATATGATCAATGAAGTCGCGCTTTCCAAGGTAAACCGTGACTTTTCCATTGGGAGTAGTTTTTTTAAATACTTTAACAGCTACGACAAACGCGAGGGATAAACAATCAAGCATTTTGCTTGATTTTGATGAACAAGCGAACGTCAAGAAAATACAGGGAAAAGGGAATACTTTGGTAATTTCCGAAGATACTGGCTTTCCGTTAGCTAAGCAAGCGCCCGCTGGAAATGATTACAGCTTGGGAATTTCATTTATATATAAGCGTAACATGTGAGGTTTCTTTCAGAATGGAATAACAGCATAATAGGATTTATTCGTAGGAGTACAAATAGGATTAAAATCGTATGACGCATACCGTTACGGAATCGATATTCCAATTTCTACCTTTTCAATCGATGTTTAAAATTTTGTTCGCAAAAAGTCACGGCACGTCATATTGACGTCTCGGTTTTGACAATTTGGTAACCGTAAGAATGGCTTTCCACTAAGATTTACAAAAATTACTCAAATAAGACGATGAGAATTGAATGTAAAGAAGATACTGCGTTAATTTTCCATACAGAAGCAAAGTCGAAGTCAATTCCGATCGGCTTATAGGAACATGTAATATAGCACGTCATAAGTTAGGTATGAATATTTATTGTTTAAAATTATACATTTATTTAAGAAAACAATTGTTTAAGTAGTCTAAACAAACAATGAAATTTGGTGCAGTGTGTATTGAAAAATTTATCCTTAAGAACTGAAAAGTTAAACTGTTATGCTTGTAGTAAATTTTCCCAATTTGTACTGTTGCTGTAGTTTTGATAAAAGTGCTTATCACTATTGCTTTAATTCTGATAAAAGAACATTTAATTTTCTTTTACAAAGATCTTGCAAATTATTCATATTATTATTCCTACCTATCCTGTAAGGAACCTGGTGTGATGATATAATAATAGTAGTGTTATTCGTTTAGGTACTAATATTTTCTATGTCTAAACGGTTTTCTTGAGATTGCATACATGTAAAATTTATTCTCACTGGTTGTTGACAAACATCAGTGCATATTTAGATATGCAAATTAATGTTCATTATGATGTGATGATACATAAAAGAAATGAAGACAGTAGATAATATGGGAATTCATTGAACATATGAAATACTAATGCAACTGCTGAGGTATATATTAAAAAAGTAAGTACTAGAAAAGTAGGAAGGTTTCTATAAACTTATATGTTTACATGGTCAGGTTACATGTGTCAAGGGGACCTAGTCTTGTCTAACATGTCACAGTTTTTGATGGGTCCTAATTAGGAGATTCTGTAACCATACATCACATATTATTTACATTATAAAAGTAAACATTCTATCATATATTCACAATGCAAATTCTTGCAATGACATATGAGACCATTTTTTTATTAATAGTTAGTTGGACTGTTAAATTAAAAGTGAAACATATCTTTATGCAAAATCAAATATTGTTAATGTATCATATTGTTATAAAAGTATGCTAAATATTGAAAGGGTGGATTATGGCCACTTTGTTGGGTCATGTAACCTTGGCACTAGAAGGAAGCCAGTGAAATGAACACACGAGGTTCTTACATATAATAATATTCCCACAGACAGGCCTCCATTGTTTATGTCTTAGTTTGTGACCATTTACTAAGGACATCATGATGCTTGTATGATTTTAATCAAAGTTTTATATTGTATTGTGATTGTGGTTTATGACATGAACATCTCTTTCTGCTGCATTTGTCAGAATATGTTTTATTCCTTATATAGTTGATAGAAATTTTTATGATTGATAAGTTGATAATTGTATTGATTTTGTCTATGCTCCATGTCATATTGCAGTTTGTGCTGCATATTTTGTGCAAATGGATGGAATTGTGTGCAAATGGATGGAATAGTACATTTGAAATATATGGTATGGCATAGTATTCCTTTTATTGTTTAATTTTAATGGACACACAATATGTTTCCAGTATTTACAGTTGAGTATGTACTTATGTAAGGTGTGTTATATAAAAACTTTCTTTATGGCGTTACAAATGGACATACAGCTTAAGTATTTTGTTCAAACACTTATAATCATTAGTGTCAGCTATCATTCCACTGTTGGACCCTTTCATAGTGGAAAAGGTTAAGGTTTTAGTAAGTGTTTTGTCTAAGTAATATTTACATTGTAAATAAGTTACAAAGTACAAAGAAACTATATATATTTTGTATGTTGTAAAGTGAAATGTTTTTTCTTTAGTGTCTATATCTATGTTAATTAGGAGTTTCACATTAAATTATAGTCAAGCTCATGTTCTTTACATATATTCTTCTCTTCATTAATCAACAGAGTTGAAATGTTCTCACTAGGTAAAACATATGTGTATCTATTTTGTGAACCCAGATTGTAACAATTTGTTCTTTCTTACCTAGAATTTGGTTTAACAGAATAATTAAATGAATGCTAAAATTTGCATTAACCACAACAGAGTGTTATTACAGTAGTCATGGTATATATTTATAGTTAATTGAATACTCCATAATAATTCAATTCTCCATAATAATTGACTACTCCAGGATTCTATATTTGAAATGCCTTCTAATTCTTACACCGATTTCGAAAGCTGTACTGCCTTAAAATATTATTATTCATAATTGAAAGTATTGCAAGGGAATTGACATAATATTGATGAACATTATTTGTGCTATTAAATTTCAGTTATACACTCAGCATGCCAACCTTCCTGACTCCTGGAAGGCATGGCTATAGTGTGCGGTTTTCCCGCACACAGCCAAATGTCCTAGCAGTGGCAACCAGCCAGTACTATGGATTGGCTGGTGGTGGCACTTTGTTCTTCTTAGAGCTGGCGCCAGATGGCACCACTATGCTTGAGCTGCAGAAACTCGAATGGAGTGATGGACTGTTTGATGTGGTACGTTTTATTTATCAATTATTTTGTAGCAACTCTGCTAAACTTACAAGAGTCAAAATATACCCTGTCTTCTAATTTAAAAACAAAAAAAATATTTTGCTTTAGAAATTAGATATCAGTTTTAATTTAAAATAAAATTAGCAGAAATGAGTTGATAATAACTTTTTTTGCAACTCTTATCATAACCTTATTATAAGTAATTATTGCCTGAAATTGCCAAATGTGTAGAGGTCTGTTAAATTATTGCATCTGGCAACACCTGGTTAAATTTACTTTCATAGCATATTCCATTAATAATTTTTTGATTTCTAAAGTCGTTTAAATATGTGTTGTTAAAAATTAGTAATACATCCCTTGGCATGTTGTCATAGTTCTTGTAGGATTGCGGTAATGCTTTTTGTGTGGAATACTTATTAAAAACAGATTCTAATAATGATTAACCGAATGAGTACAATACATTTTTTTTTGCGTATGTTTACTTACTGTATTTGTCTACAGTAATTGGTAATAAACAAAACATTCATTATAAATGTTTTAATACATTGTCACAGTGTTTTTTTATTCAACCACGAAAAAACATATCTTGAAGTTTTGCTGAACAAAATATTTTCTGCTTGCATATTCCTTTATACAAGTGAATCCATACAAATGTAGTTATGTGTGCCCAGTTGTTCACAGGCACTTAAGAGGCTTACCCATTCATTTGTCTTTTACCTTCACGTATAAATAGACTGTTGACTTGGTCGATACATTGTTTACTGGCCATATCGTGATTAGGACAAATTGAGGCCCGTTGATAATCAGGGATTACCAAAATCAGATTATATTCACGCCTGACAGTGTGTGAAACGATAAAATAGAGGTTTTGTGTGATAGGTATCATTTTGTTTAGTATGGGTAGTTATTCAAATTAGTCAATATTTCTAGTGCTAGCTGGTTTTTTAATTTCAAGACCAGAACGCCAGATAAATATTATTGTTAAATATTTTTGTTCAGCTTCCGGGTGGTTATAGTTAATTCATAGATCGAGAACATATTCATTTGTGGATAAAAGGTCTCCAATGATTGTAGTGCTTTCAGTTAAATTTGTATAATCGGAGCTCGGACTGCATACATTTGTGGAAAACGTAGACCGCGTCATTCAGTTTTGTTCTATTTGCCACTAAATCAATAGACTCTCTAACCAACGATTCAGTCAATAACTGCAAACGGTACTATTACAAAACGTAAATTTGAAATGAAAAAGCGGGTAAATAAAACTTTAGACGTGGTCGGGCACGTCGGAGGACGTGGTGGCGTGCGGCGCGGGCGACGGCGCCGTGGTGATCTGGCGCAGCGGCTGCGCGGCGCCGCTGCGCGTGCTGCGCGCGCACCACAGCGAGGTGTGCTCCGTGGACTGGCCGCGCGCGCACCTGCTCAGCGCCAGCTGGGACACTAGCGTTAAACTGGTAACGTTCACTGATATGTTCAATGCGAGCTTTACGGTGTTTGTATTTAATCAAGTTTGTTAGTTCGTTAGTCTTTTAGAAGATAACCACCAAGTAATGTTTAAATTTTTTTGTTGATTGAAAACGTCGACCGGTACCAGTTAGAAGAAAATGTAGTGAGTATCTTAATTGCTAATAATATAATAGTTTTTTATTTATTTTGGAATTTATATGACTTATTCCAGTGGGATCCGGAAACAGAATCCTGTCTGAACACTTTCGCGGGTCATTCCCAACTGGTGTACACGGCTGCCTTTTCCCACCACTCGCCAGGGACCTTCGCGTCGGTGTCCGGGGACGGACACCTCAAGCTGTGGACAGTCACGGAGCCCGTGCGACCGGTCGCCGCCGTGAAGGCTCATGATGCTGAGGTATCGTCTAAATTACTATACTATGCTTGTTTAACCTACAAAATGATATCGTATCGTATTGTAATTCACGCTTATGTACGAGTCTGCCTATCGTATAAACGATTACTCGAGCAGCCTTAAAAGTTCCAAGTACGCTTTTGTATCATTCCACAACTACGATTTTTAAATGTTCTAGTTGCAATTGAAATTTTTTGTCCTTGAATATAATCTATAGTTTGATGAGAGAAAAAGTTAATTAAGCATAAATGATCAACTTTTATCAGTTTGAACATTTTCAAATCGAGCGGGTCAATATCGTGTAGTCCAGTAACTGGTTCCATCGCAGACCGTATGCACGCAGGTGCTGTCGTGCGACTGGAGCCGCACGGAGGCGCACGCGCTGGCCACGGCGGGCTCGGACGGGCTGCTGCGCGGCTGGGACCTGCGCCGCCTCACCTCGCCGCTCTTCACGTTGAAGGGTTCGTCTTGCCCTTCACGTTTCATTTTATACTGAAGAAACAACAAGACATTTGGAATATCGACATTTTTAATCAACTAAAGCTAAAAGAGAAGTCGAAAGATTTCAATCACAAAACTTTGTAACTTTGGCTTTGTAATGCGAGGCCTCGGTTTTGAAAGCTATAATATTTATACAAAGTAGTGATTTTATGTTTGATTTTAAATCTATCGTAACTTCAGGTTGTGAGTGCGCGGTAAGGAGAGTGCAGTTCTCCCCGCACGCCCCGTCGGTGCTAGCGGCGGTGTCGTATGACTTCACTACGAGGTAGTTTGACATTCCTGTTTAGATAACTGTATAATATATTCAAGAATAAAATGAAGAACCACACACCGGGGCAAAGAAGAAATACGTAAGACCCTGCTCCCCCAACCCCAGCCCCATCGCTTAAATGCTTGAGGTGTGTGTTCAGCCTTGAATGTATTTAACTATACACGTATTCCTCTGCCTTGTTGGTCCAGTGGTTACAAGTGTAGTTGCTGCTTGAGAGGTCCTGAATTCAAGTTTCGTATCGGGTACTAGGATTTTTATAAGACTTCGATTTACTAGTAGAAATTTCTAGTAGTGACGCGAAGTCTGGATCTATGCCCGATGTACGGCAATAGATTTACCATGTATTCCATGGTGGGACGTCAACGGAACTTTTGAAACGTAGGAGTGTACTGTACTCCTCTGTCTACCTCAGACATTACAGGTGGGGTGTTATGTTTTATATAGATTTTTCTGTAATCAACTGTTCAATTAATTTTGCAGAATATGGGACTTAAAACGCGGCTGTGATCCATTGGAAACGATCAGACATCACTCCGAGTTCACGTACGGCCTGGACTGGAACGGCCTGAGGCCCCATCAGGTGGCAGACTGCGGTTGGGATTCCTTGGTGCATGTGTTCATTCCGAGATCGCTTACTTGAGTAATAGAAATGGTAAGTAATGTACATTAACCCATATATATTCATTGTAGTGAAACTTTGCAGTATCCATATTGATAAAAACATTTTGTTGTTACAGTTTTTCAGTTCAGAAAGTGTATTGATTCTTTTGTGCCAGTGTGACAGCGTTATTCACACATTTGTGAAATAACCAATATTGCTGTCTTAGTTGAACATAATATGACTGTAACTGAAATTTAAATATGAGGAATGTTCCGTTTTATTAATAGACGTTGATTGCCTCGTTAGTTGAGTGTTTGCAAGCGCGACTGCTGATCGGGAGGGCCTGGTTTCAAATTCCGGGTCGGGTACTATTGGATTTTTCTAATTTAGAATTTCTAGTAGTGACTCGGAGTGTGTATAGCAATAGGCTCCCCACCTATTCCATTGTGGGACTTAAACGTAACTAGTGAAACGTGGGGCTGTACTAGGCTCCCCTGCCTACCCCCTCAGGGATTACAGACGTGGTTTTACGTTTAGTACGAAATTAATCGATTATGCCTAATATCAGTGAAGATAACTTGCTTTGAGAGTGAAATTTATAAAGTGTGTTATTTTTCAGATGTAACAGTGTCAGAGAAAATGAATTTGCATCTTCGGTGGCTGTGGGACAATGTACTGTGCCAAATGGAATGTATGTATTGTATGAGAGCGAATTATAAAATTTGTGTCGTTCTTTGAACATGGTGCAATGGTTGGGAAGAAACAGGGATTTTGTAGGGTAGCAGTGTTCGGATACCATAGGGTCGGTATAACTTACTTATTTATAAACACTAATGTTTTAATTATTGCATGTTTCGTCTCATTCCTGCAAGTGCTTAGAATTATGATAGAAAGAGACAGGCTATTGAATACCTAAAACTGTTGCATTAAATCATCTTGTTTGTTTAGTGTTTATGAATAAGTCTACTAATGTATGGGTTAGTTGATTTTTTCAATATTTCTCTTATGGGATTCTCGTTGACTTGCTGTAATTATTGATAGCAGGAAGGAAATAAACTTGTTTGATGACAAAAACTAATATTCTTTGTCTTATCAACTTGTAATATTCTTGTCCATCACAAGGAGTGTGATCTGCTTGGTGTGATGGAGTTGAGGTGCAGAGCTTAACATTTATATTAAAAATAAACAATTATTATAGTTAGAACTGCTGAGAACCCATAGTGATATGCACAAAATGCTGTTATTCTAACGCTCGAATTAAACGCCGTTTATAACAATATGTACATAGAATATAAAATATAAATTTGTTTGCATTCTGTATATTTTCTGTACTATGTCAAATATTTAGTGTAAGAGAGGTTATGAATGTTATTATTGTTTTGTAAACTTTGTTATTGCATTATCGATGTATTTGGATATTGGTTGGGGCTTGAATAGAATTATATGGCTGAAAATAGAACAACGAAAAAATTTTTTTGCTATTAGATGTTTGGTGAGTATTTATACATATTATTAAAAATGTACCGGCTTAACTCACGTACGTTTTTCGGGATGGCCCGAGTAGTACAGTCTCCGTCGCGACCTCGCTGCAAGCGGCGGGAGTTCATGAGGAAGCACCTCGCACAGGTCCGAAACTAGTCGAACCATCCCGAAAAACGAAAAAATCATTTAAATATTTCAATACGCAAAACTAATTTTGCTATATTGCTAACTTTTTAAAAAGTTTAAATATTTATTTGAAGGCGTTGTTTATAAGTTTTTTTTTTATTAAGTTATAATAGAATATACTCTGAAGGGAAAAGTGTTACTTATATTTTGTCTGTTAATTCAATCTAAAATTTAAATGTGACTGATTTAGTTCTAATTTTTGTTTTCATATTATTCCTATACATAATTGTTCTCCTATTTCATAAGATACCTACAATATATAAAAGCACTAAAGTTGTTTTTCATGCATTTTCATATAATTCAATTTAATGTACTTTCTAAATCACCCGAAGTAGATAAGGTAGGGTTTATTAACTTGTTTAACATTCCTAAAACATTTGTTTTTCTATTGTTAAAAGAACGGTTTAATAAATAAGATTTTTTGTATTTCTGATTTGTACATAATGTACTTTATTATACGCCTCCAACAATATAATTGACTTTTAATTAATTACCTATTTTTTAGCAATACAATAATTAAAAAGGAGAAATAATAACCATTTATTACGTTTTAAAATTTAATTTTTTGCATAAATTTATAAGCAAGCGGATACCGACACAATTGATAGTTACAAATTATTAATAAGCGACATCTATCGAAAAATTTACGTAATGCTATTACAACATGTTATTTTTTAATCTGCGTATTCGGCCCTCTATGGACGTTAGCATGTAGTACATAATTTTTAAATCATGCTTATCATGGCATTTACGAAAATCCGTTGCACTCAAAGCGGTATTCAGACATGGAAGCGTTTTTAATTCTGCGTACATTTGTATTGTTTGACAACAGTGATCTTGTCGTCCGCTCGGCTTCATGGTGCAAGCTTCGATAAGAAATTTTGACATCGATGGCGTATTGTATATTCCGTCACTAGGTGGCGTTAAGTGTTTCTTCCCTGAAAAAACAACAAACCAAAATTTAAATGAGTAAATAATGTACAAATAAATAAAATTATCGTTGTTTACTCAGTTCGATCCTTTGAGAGATGCAATATAACAATTATAAACATACGGTTCGAACACAAATATGTACAGGAGTCTGGCGTATATAATAACTAGATACTTAATATGTTTTCTAAAGTACGAAAATGGTGTTTTTTTTTTGGTTTATATCATTATTTTGCTTCGCAATTCGTCTCAATACCTACTACACGTGGCGTTCATTTTCTACATGACCTACAATCGCACCAGCTTTATTACCATTTAATAATATTTATAATAATATATTTATATTCGTATATATTATGCACGAATACAAATATATGGAGGTATGTAAGATCATCGTATACAAAAAATAAAAGGACCTTCATATGACCAC